>PVKN010022395.1:0-15179 GCA_004027915.1 Capromys pilorides
GGTCTCAAATTCAAAACGGTCCTCCTACCTCAGCCTCCCAAGTGCTGGGATCACAGGCATGCGCCACCACGCCCGGCTTATAGAGTCACTCTTAGCTCCCACATCAGTTGTCTGGATTTGGCACCCGGACCCCAATGTGTCAGCCTGAGTCATCTCTGCTCACACAAGCTATCCCACCCCAGTAGCTCTGCCCCAGAATGGGGACCCAGCCTCCGATCCCTCCTAGTCCAGAGGCAGCATCAGCTCCTGAGGTCCTTATGTATCCGTCCCTGTTAATGTACATACAGGATAACATCCTCTTTCCCCACTTTTTGGAAAACGTCTAGTAGCAGTGAGTATGCAGCTCTGGAGTTTCCTGCCTCTTACAAAAATAAACCCCGGAGTCCAAAATCTGCAAGCACCACAGATCACTAATCTGAATGCCCACAAAGCAGCCATTTACTTGTTTTTCAAATGCTAACTCAGCGCCTGCAGAGCCCCATCCTCAGCCTGGGGGCCTTTGGCTTCCCAGCCTGGCTGCACTCTGAGCCATCCAGCCGACCAACTGACTGTGGTGTTGGCCCCCAAGCTAAGCAGCAGCTGCTCCCGAAGCTGTTTGCGGATGCTGCCTGCCAACCAACAGTTCCTGCAGCAGAGCCTTCCTCTAGCACACGGCAGATTTTGTGTGTCTACCAGACCACTTAATTATGCTCACTCTGGCTGCTTTACAAGAGCATCTAAAAATAGACATGATACTCGCAAAGTACTACAGTTGTAACAATGACAGAAATCCTTATGCCTGACAGAATGGTGAGTCTGATGTCCCTTTACTGGCTTGCTGAGCTCCAGGGGTCTGGCTTCTCCTTCACCTGCACTCAAAACATGCTAGACTGGTTCCATAAAAAAAAAAAAAAAAAAAAAAAAACAGCTAGAAAATTAGGTCTAAAAGACCAGGTAAATGAGTGAATTTTTTTGGTACCAGAAATGGAACTCAGGACCTTATTTTTGCCAGTCAGGCGCCTGTGCTGCTGAGCTACATCCCCAGCCCCATGGGGAGGAGGGGAAGGGAGGGGTCCTTGCTTTGAATTTAAAAATGCTTCTTTCTGAAAACACAGTCTGCGGTCCACATATATCTTGGGGATTCAGCCCCATTTGTTGCACGTTGGGTCACGCTGTTGGGCGTTTCTGTGTGCGTCGCATGGGCTTTGAAGGGAGGTGATTGGAAGTTAGTGACTTTGTATGCAGCACCCGCTCCTCACACCCCCGTGTGTTTTCTCTGCTTGTCTAGGACCAGGAGTGGGATTACTGAGTCAAACACTGGCCCTTGTTTTCTTTCTGCTGCTCTCCGAGAATTTTCTACTTTAAACCTAGTTGATTCTACTTTAAACCTAGTTTCTGTAGCATCAGTTTTTCTAACCCATGCTTGATTTCTTTTAGAAAGATAGCTGGCCAGGTATTGGGGTGCACACCTGCATTTTAAGTACTCTAGGAGGCTGAGGCAGGAGGATCACAAGATTAAGCCCAGCCTGGACAGCTAAGCAACTCTGTGAGACCCCGTGTCCAAATGAAAAAAAAAAAAGGCCCAGGGTTTGATCCACAGCACCTCCATAAAAAACACAGCTCTGTGCTCGCTGGTGCTGCAGGGCGTTTTCAAAGGAGTCCTCCTAGCTTGTTAGTGAACGGTGGATTGTCCACCACTCACCTTTCCAGAGCATGTAAATGGTGACCTTTGAGGTTCAGCTTCCGTTGCTTTCCTCTCCTATCTATCTCACACTGAGTGTTATGGCTTAGGCCACGCGGGGAAGATCCAGAAGAGAATCTTTGAAAGCCGCCCGATCCGGGGATGCCTTAGTCTGGACAGTGTGCGGCAGCGGCGTGGCTTGCGTCGTGCGTAGGCAAGGACTGCGCTAGGCGTCCCTGTGTACTCGGGGAGCTGTGGGCGGAAGCGCCCTGCCCAGGAGGCCCAGGCCCGCTCCCCCAGCCTCCTGCTCCTTGCCCTGGCCACTTCACCCAGAGGCCTCCGGGGACCCCCGGCCTCCACCTGCCTTCATCCTGGCTGCGCTGGTTCCCGAGCACCGTCTGCCCTAGCGTGGGGCGCGGTTCCCCAGCACTGCGCAGTCAGCGCCCCCAGCCAGTAGATGCCAGGTGCCTGCCCCGTGGCCCTTTCGACACCGACCCCGCCAGACTCGCCAACAGCAGCGACACTTCCTTGTGGTCAGGTGTCTGGGAACAGAGCTTGACCTCGACTCTCAGCTCGCTGGCTCCTCCTTCGCCCCACGCTGACCCCTCAGCCCTGATCCTTGAGAACTGGGCTCCTCCTCCCATGGTCAGATGTCGCTTTAGATTGGGACGGCTGCGACTGAAGCCAAGGTCACAGAGACTTGGCCTCTCTCTGACCTTCCAGCAGCTTCACCTTTCCACAGGGCAGAGCAACCCAAATGCAAGACCCAGCTTGAAAATACGGCCCACAATCAACTCTGCTGCCACACGGTGGTGGGGTGGTGGGTGTCCATGGAGATGAGGACAAAGGTGACCTTCCGCAGAGTCCGAAGGAAGTCCGCACACAGACACAGGGTTTCAGGGATGGGGGGCAAGGCTACCTGCCATAAGGAAATAAAACAAGAGTGGTGAGATTGAGGCAATGGGCCTGAAGGGCTGCTCTGGAGACACGGCGAGCAGCGGAGGCAGCAGGTGCAAAGGCCCTGTGCTACGGGTGAGCTCAGCACAGCAGAGCCTCCATAGGAGGCCGGGGGTGGGCGCCAAGTAAAGAGCAGTGGGAAGTGAGGGCAGAGCAGAAGCACAGGATGGGCTCCCTGTGTGGGAGCATCAACGCCCCCGTCATGCAGGCGATGACAAGGTCTCTTCTATTTTCGAAGATCACTCAAGTTGCTAGGCAACAAAAATACTGTAGGCAGACAAGGGCAAGAGCCAGAAGAACTGGGAAAGTTCAGTGTAGGTGGCTTCCTGCTCTGCCCTGGATGGAATCAGACTGCTCTCCATGGACATGGAGAAGAATGGGTTGCTTTGACTTTCAGTTTAAAAAAAAAAAACAAAAACTGAAGCTTTTGATGTTTAAGATTCCGGAGCAGGAGCAGAAAATAAAATAATGAGTGGAGCAGTAAGTAGCTGTTACATAACTACATGAGCTACAGCCTCCAGCAGAGGCAACGTACACAGCATTCATTCATTCATTGATTCACTGATTCATTCATTCATTCATTGATTCATTCATTCATTCAGCAAATACCAAGGGACAGCAGCATGCCAGGCGCTATTCTAAATGCTGCAAAGGACAACAGTATCTGGCTTTCCTTCTTAACACATTAACACAGTTTTTAAAATCCATTGCATAATTATTGCTCACTCACTCATTCAATGGCCTTGCTCGTCTGAATGTTGCCCTATAGAAGGTGCTTTGAAAACACAGCTAAGGAGAATGCCACCGCGGCTGGAAAGGTCCAGCCGCCTGCGCGCAGCGGGCCCTGCCCAGGAGAGTGACAGCGGAGTGGGGCGTGACCCTAGCAGCACGCCACAGTCATTCTGGAACTGTGATGACTCAGGGAGGAAATGACAGGGCCCCTAGGGGAAATAACTTAAAAAAGGAAGAAGGTTGAACTTGGTAAAAATGATGCCGCAGAGGGTGAGATTAGACTCCAACATGAGTTGCAAAATGGGGAAGTTAATTATTTTAGGAACCGTTTTAAGCTTCTATGGCTTGCGAGCCTTTGCTCAGAGGATAAGAGACCCCATCATCATGGAAGTGGGGTTAGCACCGAGAACAGAGCATCCTCCCCGAGCCTGGGCGGAGCCCCAGTCCAGAAGGTGCTGCCTGGACCAGAATCTCTGTCCCCGGCCAGCCTGGGCACTCGCCCCTCTTGCCACCCTGAGATGACTGCTCCAGGAGTTTGGGTCATGAGTACAAAGTGCGGCTGTTTTGCTCCAAAGAACCAAGAGCAGCTGCTGTTCACTGTGCGCCTGCCGCGGATGGCCAGTCAGTCTGTCTTTGGGTGGAAAAGCAGTGATGGAAGGAAGCCAGGGGGCCCTCTCCCTTGGGAATGTTTGCTGCGCAAGTAAAAAGGACTTTGCAGAAGGTTTGCTTGGGGGCCGGCGAGATGGTGCAGTGGTCTAAAGTGCCTGCTTGGGAAAGCTCAGGCAACTGCAGGGACTGCGGTTCGATCCCCGGCACCACATGCTGCGCCAGCCCCACCACCAGGGCAGGCTGGGCCAGCCACAAAATAAATAAATAAAGAAACAAACAAACACAACAAGCAAACAAATAAATAAATAAATAAAAATTAAAAAATAAAAAATAAAAAAAAAAAGAAGGTTTGCTTGGGATTTTGAATGGAGGTTTGACCCAGTTGAAAGAGGAATCAAAGCCTGATTAGTTACTCAGCTGATATTTCCTGAGGGTCAGCGGCCACTGGGAAGACATGAGCTGTCTCTGACCTTCCTTTAGGGTCTTTATTTGTAATTAAAATTGCTTTATTTATTTACTTTTAGGTATTTGGTGCAGGTTGTACTACACAGCTAGGACTCGTAGTGATTCTCCTGTCTCAGCCTCCCCAGCGCTGGGATTACAGGCATGTACCACCACCCCTGGTCTCGGTGGCAGGCTTAGAACGCCCAGGGGGGGAGCCAGCACAACACATGCTGGGGATCAAACCCTGGTCCCTGCGCTTGCCTAAGCAGGCACTTAGTCTGCTGAGCTATCTCTCTGGCCCTGTCCTTTAGGCTCTTAATTCTTTCAGGAAGATACCAAGACAACGAATAGCTGGGTTGAATGGAACCTCCAGTCTTACCTTTTTGAGGAACCTCTACACTGATTTCCAAGTGGTTGCACCAGGCTACACTCCCACCAATAGTGGAGCAGTCTCCTTTCCCCCCAGGGCCCTGCCAGCATTTATTGGTTGATTTCCTGATAACAGCCATTCTTTCTGGAATGAGGTGGAATCTCAACATCATTTTAATTTGCATCTCTAATGTGATCGGCCCAGCTGAACCTTTTTTTCACATATTTATTTTCCTTTTCTACTCCTTGATCTGAGAAGGGTCTATTCATTTCAGATGCCCACGTCGGAGGTGGGTCTTTAAATGTGGGGGTCTGTTCTTTTAAAGTTCTTTATAAATTGTAGGCCTTAGGTATTTGTCTGAGGAACAGCTGCAGAGCTTATTTCCTACACTGTGGGCAGTCCCCTCACTCTGTTGGTGGCTTCTCTTGCTGTGTAAAAGCTTTTCAATCAGATGAGCTCTCAGCTGTGGATTCTTCATGGTGTTTCCTGTGCTATTCAGGTTTTGTTCATAAAGTCTTTGCCTACACCAGTCTTTAAGAATTCTACCTCCCCAGTACCAAAAAAAGGGTTCTAACTATTCCATCTTCCAGTAGATTCAGTGTTTGTGTTTTAATATTGAAATCGCTGATTCATTCCTGTTTTAGTGTAGTGCACGGTAGAAGACACAAGTCTAGTTTTATTCTTCAGTGAGTGGAAAGCCAATTTTTCTGGCATCGTTTGTTAAAGAGGCTCTCTTCTTCCAGTGGAGGTGCTTGATTGCTTTGTCAAAGATAAAGTGGCTGAATGTGCTTAGAGCTAGTTCTGTACCGTCTCTTCTTTCCCCACTTGGGTCTGGTTTGTGGTTGGTGGTGGTCAGTACCATGCTGTTTTTATCACAGTAGCTTTGTGGTATAATTTCAAGTCAGAGACTATAATACCTCTTGTCTTCCCCATGTTGCCCAGAATTGTTGTTCCTACTCTAGATCTCTTCTGGTTCAAAATGAATTTTAAGATTATTTTCTCTAATTCTGTGAGAATTGCTTTTGGAATTTTGCTCCAGATTGCATTGAGTCTGTAAAATTTTAAATGCATGGCCATTTTTACTATACTGATTCATCCTACCCAAGAGCAAGCAATATCTTTCCATTTTCTGATATACTCTTCTGTCTCCAAAAATCTTTATTGTAGAGGTCTTTCTTTTTTTTTTTTTTTTCTATTTTTTTTTACTTGACTTTATTTTTTTAAACCTCATTTATTTATTTGTGTTCTGGCTGGCTCAGCCTGCCCTGGGGCTGGGGCTGGCGCAGCATGTGGTGCCGGGGATCGAACTGCAGTCCCTATGGCTGCCTAAGCAGGCACTTTAGACCACTGAGTCACCTCGCCAGCCCAATTGTAGAGGTCTTTTGCTTGCTTCCTCAGATTGATTCCTAGGCATTTCAGTTTTTTGGAGAGTATTGTGAAAGATCTCTCGGTGAGTTTGCTATTTGTGTACAGGAATGTTTTTGATTTTCTTTTTTTTTTAAATTTTATTTATTTATTTGCTTGTTTTGTTTCTTTCTTTCTTTTTGTGGCTGGCTCAGCCTGCCCTGGTGGTGGGGCTGGCGCAGCATGTGGTGCTGGGGATCGAACCACAGTCCCTGCAGTTGCCTGAGCTTTCCTAAGCAGGAGCTTTAGACCACTGAACCATCTTGCCGGCCCATGCTTTTGATTTTCAATGTTGATTTTGCATCCAGCTAAGCTATTGAATTTTGTTGTTAAAATTAGAAGTCTTTTGATAGAATTTTTGGATCTTCTAGGTAGTGTATCATGTCATCCCCAAATAATGACGGTGGAACTTCTTTCCTATCCTCCTTCCTTGTATTTCTTTCTCTTGTCTGATTGTTCTAGCTGATATTTACATAACTATGTTGAATAGGAGCAGTGACAGTCAGCCTGGGCCGATTAAGGAGGCCTTGTTTCAAAATAAAATTTTCAAGAAGGGTTGAAGATAGTAGTTCAATACTAAAATGCCTGCCTATAATTCATTCACAAGGCCCTAGGTTCAATTCCAGTGCTGTGAAGAGAGAGACAGAGAGAGAGAGACAGAGAGAGAGAGAGAGAGAGAGAGAGAGAGAGAGAGAGAGAGAGATCTGTAATTTTCTACATAATATTGCCTAGGACAATTCGCTTTTAATTGATCTAATTTAATAGTTTACTTTCAAAAATGTACCAGTGACTCTCAGACATGACAGAAGGTCCTTGTTAGACACACAACGTTTGAGAATCACAGAGTGGCACTGAGCTTTCCTCTAACTGGAGTTGGGACTGTGATTTGTGCCCAATCAAATGATGCAGAACTCCTTTCTATGTGCATTTCATCTTCACATCCCTTCAAGAAAAGGAAGGAAGGAGAGAAAAGAAAAGAAACCAGAGAGGAAAAGGCCCTGTGTGTTCTCCCCTTCGTGACGCCGCTGTGGCTCCCATGAACTGAAAGCTGGGATGAAGAAAAGAAGCTGAGCAGGCCCAGGGCGCTTCAGCAGGACGGGTCCTGGGCCTCTGCTGGGAAGTTCCCTCACCACTGGCTGAAGAAGGCGTGGCCTCCAGGGCTCCTCATTGGTTCCCTCCCTTGGGGAGATCCTTGACCACCAACCTTCACCCAGAATTCCTTCTAAGCCTTCGACTGCTCAAGCAAATACAGTATCTCAGACAATAACCCAAGGATGTGGCTAGCAAGGCTAGACTTAGAGGTGACTGCAGGGGAGGGGAGGGCTCTGGATGGCCCCACCAGCACCCCTAGAGCGTAGTCCTGTCTGATGGGGCCCATCTTGGGACACATCCAAGATCAGGTACTCTCATCTTGGGACACATCCAAGATCAGGTACTCTGGAGCCTGGGAAGCCTTACCGTTGGCCAATCCTGAGCTTCGATCCAGGACCCTGACCACCTAAGCTCGGGTGCCGCTCACCAGCAGATGTTTGCCAGGTCACTGTCAGGTCAGGGATGCTGTAAGAGCCTGGCAAAGTTCCCATGAGCAGAGGAAGGATGTCCAACCAAGTGGAGCTGGGCAAGACCCAGACCCACCGGGAAACCGCAGCATTGGGCATCAGGAAGAAAGGGTTTTATTGTTACTGGTGGTTCGGGGATTTTTTTTCTGGCCACAACTTCTTCCTCAAAGTCGGTGCCTCTTACATGTGTGGTACCCTGGAGCTGCTGGGGAGGATTCGCGGAGGACCGCTCGAGGGGAAAGTTCTCCCCATGACCATGGAGAACACAGTTAGCTTGTGCCACGTGATGCTAGGAAAACAGGGAATTATCTTTTTATTTCAGTTCTTCCTTTTCTCCTCGTCCTTCATCCATCTGGGTTTACAAGGTTTCCTCGTGGCTCTGTCCGCGATGGCTGTGGATAAGGAGCCACAGTGTGCAGATGGACAGCAGGGACCCTCGCAGGGAACGCGCAGCGGCCGGAACCATCTGTGGTCGTTGGTTTCAGCCCGGATCAGCTGGCGAGGACAGCTGGCCCAGCGCTGCCTGCTGGCCTGCGCCTTAGAACTTCAGAGCCCGGGATCCCCCCATTCCTGAACGACTCACCCCAGGAGGAGTGCCCTCCTGAAGGAGTTTCTGCTGGGTTGCTGGGGTGGGGAGCAATCATCTCTGAAAAGGGAATCAAGATGAAGGTGGCGGTGAGTATAACCTGCTCCCCTTGGACATCCTTGCCTACAGCTGGTGAGGGCCCGGGCTCCAGGGTCGCTAAGGTACTGGAGTCAGCGAGGGGCTTTCCCCCGAGTAACTCACACACCAGGAATGATCTTTCCAAACAACTTGCAGGTGTTTCGAGCACCAGACCCTGAGACAAAAATGCTGCATTTTATTCATATCCTACTTAGTTTGCTTGTGGTTTTAGGCTACTTTACAGAAGAAGCAGTTTGGAAAAGGAAGACCCTAGGGTGTATTTATTTATTTGTCTTTTTGAGACAGGGTCTCTTTATGCAGCTCAGGCTGGCCTTGAACTCACTTTTGTAGCCTAGGCTGGTCTGGAACTCACACTGATCCTCCTGCCTCAGCCTCCCAAGTGCTGGGATTACAGGAGTACGCCACCACGCCCAGCGAGTGAAGGTTGTTTTTTTTGTTTTTTGGCTGGCTCGGGCTGCCTTCATGGTGGGGGATGGGGATCGAAGTACCATCTCCTGGGCCTCACAGGTATTCCCGTACAGGCGCTTTAACCACCAGGCTAAACTGAAAGCCCTCTCTAGGGTGTATTTTTAGACAGATTGCTTCAGATCATTTTATGGCCATTCATCTAAGCATTTTCAATTCTTTAAAAGATTGATTGATTGATTTGGTACAGGGTCTCACTAACACAGTGCAGACTCTTAGTGACCCTCCTGTCTACGCTTCCCCAGCACTTAGATTACACTACTCCCGATTTCCACGCTGGCACAGCATGTTGTACCAGGGATTGAACTGAGGTCCTTGCCCTTGCCAGGCAGGCACTTAGACTGCTGAGCTATCTGCCTGGCCCACATTTTTAACTTTTCTAAAGGAAAGCTGAAGCAAAAACTCAGTAATTTTTCTGAGCTATTTTAGCTAATCACATTAACAAGCAAACACATACAAGTTTCCTCCAGAACCACTAACTTTTTGCTGTTTTTAAAATTTTTTTAAATATGTATGTATGTATGTATGTATGTATTTATTTATGTTATGGTCATCTCAGCCTGCCCTGAGGGGGCGGCTGGCGCAGCATGTGGTACCAGGGATTGAACTATGGTCCCTGGGGTTGCCTAAGCTTGCCTAAGTAGGCGCTTAGACCACTGAGCCATCTCACCGGCCCCAACTGTTTTTCTTTATAACAGCTCCAAGTGGAATGATTCCCCTTATAGTGCAGTCGGATGCAAAAAATTACGCAGCTGCCGCTTCATTTAAAAAATTCCAAGTATTTCTGATAATGAGGTGCCAGGGACGGAGGCGCAGCATACACCAATTCTCTCAGCAAGGGAGCCTGACAGATTACAGGGGAATCATTGAATATGGTTGCAAATTTCTAGGGCAAGTTTAAGTTTTGAAATCTCACACCATTTGGCTATTTTAAGGTACTTTCTGTTCCCCATAAGTCTCAGAATTTTGCCTTTAGATATAAACTGTGATAGGGAAAGCTATTGGCACGCACAATGAAAAAACTAACAAACAACTTCTTTCTTGAACGTTTGTGGCCAACGGAGGGGACTCTGAAGGGGAGAGGAGGAAGGAGGGGCAGAGGGGAAGACAGGGAGCTGAGGGTGGAGCTGGGGAGGGCGGGGAGAGGGTGAGGAGGAGAGAGGATGGAGGAGCCAGCTGTGGCTCCTGTCCCTTCCTGCAGCTCCCCAACACTGGGAAGGCAGAAAGTGCAACTGTGGTTGTCCTGCGTGGGGTCTCCAACATCAGGTAAATGTGAGGCACACTGCCATGTCACACTACTGCACAACCTAATGGCCTCTGGGGGACATGTCTCTGGGGATGGCCTCTCACTGTCCTGGATCTTTGTGCACAGAGCCTCGTTGGCTCCACAGCTGGCCAAGGGAGGACCCTGGGAGGGTTGGGATGGGAAGGACAGTGGCCTCTGTGATTGCTAGTGGCCTTGCTGGGCAAGCTGTCCCAGCCCTCACCTGCTTCTGAGAGCCCTCATCCACTGGAGGGATCCGCTGGTCTTACTGCGCTAAACGGTTCTACGCCCACGGTGGTAGGAATGAGGAAGACAAGAAGACGAAAAGCTGGGCTAGGTGGTCCCCAGTCTGCCTGACGGGCAGGACTAACTCAACTCCCACAAAAAATGATCCTTTATTTATCCTTTGCAAACTTTGTATCACATGACACAAGATTGCCTAGCAACTAATAGCTGGCCCAAGCCAGATGTTTTTCTCAGCACTGGGGCAGCTTGCCTCGCTGTCAAAATCTTCTGATTCTCAAAAGCCTCGGGGCACTTGGAGCATCCTCCAGGCTGTGTGTGGCCCAGGCCTGATGATGTTGTACGTGTTGAATAAGACCTCAGGCCCCACAAGAAGTCAGGAAGGAAAAAAAAGTCAGGAAGGGATCTAGGATGGGAAACGCCTTCCTTTGCAAAGAGTGAGCTGCAAAGTCAAAGCTCTCTCCCGCTCCTCTTTCCTCTTCTTCCCCCTTCCCCTCTCCATTTTCGTCTCTCCCTCCCCTCTCCTCCCCTTCCCATCCCCCATGGATTCCAGAGCATTTACAACCTTATTTGCTATTCTGAGGCAGATCTTGTTAAGGCAGGAAGTTCCCCAGGCTGAGCTCGAACTTGTGCTCCACCCCCTCAGCCTCTCCAGTGCTGAGGAGAAGCATGGGCCACCTGGCGCGATTCCAAGGTTTAACGTTTACATCCAAAACAGCAAAACATCCACATGGGGTTCAAGAATTTCCAACAGTGCAAATGAACACGACTGAGGGGCTGTCTCTCACCCCACATCTCCGTCTCCCTGGACTGCTGTCCCCTGCCCCGGGAGCTGCGTGACTTCGTGCTCTTCCAAAGTAAAGCTCGCCTGACTAGTGAGGGGGAAGCTGCCACGCACGCAGCGTCCCTCTTGCTCTTTCTCCGCAACTGAAGGATGAGTTTTGCAGTTGCTCCACTTCCACTTCCATCAACGCTTCGTCTTCTTCTTCCTTGTGGCTGTCATCACGTTCTGTTGCGTGAAAGTTTCGACTTATCGGGGTTCTACTCCCCGGAAGGCACTGTCGCCCACTCATCCAGGACCTAACGAACAGCCGTGCCAGCCTGTCAGAGGGTGCGCGCTAAGTCGTAAGGGGTGCGGGCGCGAAGGGCAGAGTCCAGATCAAGGCTGCCTGCCTGGGTTCGAGGTTCCTGTCTTGGCGCTGACCCTTCGGGGGTACTGAACGACTTCACGCTGCTTACCTAGCCTCTCTGTGCCTTAGCTTTCTCACCGCTCGCGCGAGGTGCTGGTAACAGCAGCTTCTTCATGGGGTGGCTTCTTCGTGGGGCTGTGCATAGGGAATGAGCTCAACAGTGCCTGGCGCAGGGCTGGGGAACGGTGAGCCACCCTGATGGTGCCGCGCGGGCACCAGGAATCTAGTCACCGAGCAGCTGGACCCGGATGCCGCCTTTTCTCAGGGCAGATCGAATGGACATCCGGGAGATGGAGATTTGCCCCCCTGGGGTTCCTTAGAGGAGAGAGGCCGTCGGTGACACCTGGGGAGCCTGCAGGCTTGCTGGGCTGTACACCAAAGTTCCATTTCCGGATCCTGCTCACCGTGATGCCTTGAACGCATTGGAGCCCATGCTTGCTCCTCTGCAGGCCGCCCGCTGAAGCAGCTCGGAGCAGGTGCCACGCAGGCCCCGCCTTCTCCCTCCTGCAGGCCGGTCCTCGCGGCTTCCCGGTTTAGAGATGTGGGTGGGGAAAATGCAAATGAGAAGGGAGTTTTGGTTTTATTTTCTAGGAAATTTTTTTTCTTTCTCTTTCTCTCTCTCTCTGTTTGACAATTTCACCTCTAAAAACTGATGGAAAATAATAATTCACAAGCCAACACACAAGGGCCTTTCCTCCGCTTTGATCTTACCAAGCCAATCTTCATATTTACGTAACGCAGAACGCTTCCACGGCCACGCAAGGAGAAAGGTTGTCTTCAGAGATGGCCAAAGCACTTTCTCTGCCCCGTGTTGATCCCGACAGTCTAAGCCTGAGCGCGGCGACCTCAGCAAGGGACAGCATAGGCCGGCTTACCGAGGTCAGCGTGAAAGCTCCTACGCGCATGCCCCATACACTAAAGGACTTAAAATACTCACAAGGCACGCTTGAGAAAAATGTGGCTTCCGTGGAGCTACTTGGTCGTGGCCCTCGGCGGGGAAGTATGAACACATCTGTCACCTTTCCTTAAAACTAAGACACCTTGGAAATAATTCATGGGATCTGCAGGAAGGCAGCCAGAATGCTACACATGGACACGTTTCAAAAGAAGATTTTGGAAAGGGGGATAATACCCCTCTTGTTGCTGTGGGAAACCGCATCTTTGTACAGAGCCAGCAGTCGTTTGCCGTTTGGGGGCTGCTTCCACCTTACCCACAGCTGTCCAGCCTGGGCCACTGTTTATCACCCACCACTACGGGTTGTGACTTTATGGCTGTCTTCTTGCAAAGGTGTAATGGCATTCTAGGCTACTTGGGTAGAAACCCCAACATCTAGCTCCCTATCCATTCTTACATGTTTCTAAGGGTATCACTGTGTTGCCCAGTGTGATCTCCAACTCGTGGGCTTGTGACCCTCCTGCCTCAGTGTTAGGGTTTGTGCCTAGGTGTCCCCCCAAAGCCTCCTGCAATCATGGAGTGGCTTCTGGAATTTGTATTTGATTATTGTGGGTGTGGGGGCTGCACCTTCCCTGGAGCAGGTGATTTGCATTTCAGTGTAAGGGAGGAAGGGAAGTCAGCTGCTTGGGCTGCTGCTAGCTCTCTCCCAGCTCTTGCTCTTAGCAGCTGCCATGAAAGGTTGTTTTATGCCATGTGCCACTCTGCCTTGGAGCCAGCTGAATATGGGCTGAAACCTCCAGTAACTGTGAGCTAAATAAACCTTTCCTTCCCTCATTTTGAGTGTTAGGTGTTTGTCCCAGCAACGAGAGCAGAGTAGCTAAGACACTTAGTCTCCCAAATAACCATGGCTGCAGGCATACGCCACACCCCCAATCTTCAGCTCTGAGCTTTTTAGTTTAGAGGGAGGAAAGATCATGAAAGATCAAATGAGGAGGAAGCAGGACTCAGCCATCACGGGAGGGGGGAAGGCGGCAGAATGGGGAGAAGCAGCCTCCAGAGGTAGGAGGCTCCAGGCCAAGCTCGGAGTCCACTGCATCAGAGGAGCCCAGTGGTGCACACAAAGGCCCGGGCCTGGACCACTGACCTTGGAGTTCCGAGGGAACTCAGGCCAGGTTGCTATGGCACAGCCTGAGCAGGACCGGGCAGCTGGGTGCCTCCCCTGTCCGCGGGGCCATGTTCTAAGTGAAGTCGCATGCTTGTCTCCACCACACCTCCCTGTCCTACACCCTGCCCATCTCACATAAATATTTGTCTCCCAACCCTGACAGTCACTTGAGTCCACTGCTGCTGCCCATGCAGATTCTTGGTTCACTTAAATTTTGTTAGTAGGGCACTCGTGGTGGGGAGCTGGTAGGTGCACGCACCACGCCTGTGGCTGTGCGTCGGGGCCACGTCCAAGACTGACCTATTGTAATTTGTTCCGCTGTGAACGTGGATATGCAGTATGCATGTGTCGCTGTAATATGATGACTTTAACTCTTTTGGTGGGATACTGAGGAGGGGACTAGCTGGGTTCAGTGGAATTTCTGGTTTGAGATTTGTTTTTAATTTTTATTTATTTATTTATTTTTGGTTTGAGCTTTTTGAGGCATCTCCTTACTGATTTCCCCTAGCTGCACCAGTCTGCATCCCCACCAGCAGTGGAGCAGGGCTCCTTTTCCTCCACAGCCTCACCAGCGTTTGGTATTATTTGATTTCTTGCTGACAGCCAATCTTTCTGGAGTGAGATGGAATCTCAGTGTTTTAAATTGTATTTCTCGAATGGCGGGAGATGTGGGGCGTTTTTTGTTTGTTTCTGTGAGACATTTATTAGCCATTTGTAATTCTTCTGAGAAGTGGCTATTCATTTCAGTTTCGCATTTTTTGATGCAGCCTTTTATTTTTGAGGAGGGATCTAATTTTTTTGAGTTCTTCATGTATTCTAGACATTAGTCCTTTATCTGAGGAATAGCTGGGAACAGTCTTTTCCCATGCTGCGAGCTATCTCTTCGCTCTTGTTTCTTTCCTTTGCTGTGTGAAAGGTTTCATTTCAAGATGATTCGGTTTGTTGATTCTTGACGTTATATCTTATGTAGTCAGGGTTTTATTCAGACAGTCCTTGCCTATGTCTGCGTCTTCCAGAGTTTCCCTACTGTATCTTCCCACAGGTCGTTTCTGCTTTACTGTCCAGATCTTTGAGTCATTTGGATTTTATTTTAGTGCAGGTTGAGAGATATGGGTCTAGATCCCTTTTCTGCATTACAGAGCCAGTTTTCCCAGCACCGCTCATTAGAGAGATGTCCTTTCTCCGGTGGGTGGTGGGAGATTGTTCTAGACCAGTGTGCCTTCAGAGTTAACTCACAAGAGTAGGAAAGAGACGTGGGCCTGGGGCGGGAACGAGGCTCCGAGGCCCTGCTGTCCACCTGGGCAGTCTGGGGCTGTGGGCGGGTCGCTTGCTCAACCTCTCCTGGTCCCTGGACCCAGGAAGCTCCACGATGAGACCAAGAGAGGGTACTGTGTTCTCCTTCCCTCCCATGAGCCCTGTCCCAGCTCTGATGGGGTCTGTACCTTTGCCCCTTCAAGTAACAGAAGCAATGGAAAGGAGAGAGGAGGGGAGGGGAGAGGAGGGGAGGGGAGGTTAAGCAGTTAGGCAGGTGAGGTCT
>PVKN010022396.1:0-15159 GCA_004027915.1 Capromys pilorides
GACCTCTGACAAGTACTACAGAGGTAGGAACCCAAAGATGCGTTTGGGGAAGAGTGTGTTCCTGGTTTAGATGAGACTTCCGGAATCTGCCAGTGAACAGATGGGGAACTCTGGAGCTAGGATCAAGGTTGGGGTGTTCTTTGGCACCCCTGGTACTCATCAGCACCTCCTAAGGATGCTCCTGCGGTCCCCGCTGCACTGTTTTCCAGTGCTTAGTGTCCCACTCTATGCATGGAGACTCTTCCACCTAAAGGACGTGACTTTTCACTACAAGGCCCTGTTGGAGCGTTGAGGGCCAAGTGGCTTTGCTGAGTAGCTGAAGTGGGTGAGTGAGTGCAGGAGCCTCTCAGGGAAGTGAGGCAGGGTGGAAGAGCACTGGGCTGAGGTCAGGTCCCGACTTGGGCTCCGGCTCTGCCATGCACATACTGAGAGTGTTAGCCTTCTTGTCCATGCACCAAAGACCCGATGGCACAACTCAAGTCCCTTCAGCTTTGATAGTCTATGGTTAGGTGAAAATCTTGTTTGACTTCTAGCTGAAATAATAAAGAAAAATGCATATAAAATTTTAAGGTGAGGACTCATTATATACCTTCAGACCGTTGAAAAGTAAACAATAGCCTTTTAGTTGTTTTTTGAGAGACAACTTAACTGAATAAAACATACTCACAACACCTACAAAATACCCAAGAGTTCATGTTGCCAAACAAGCTACTGGATTTTGGTAGGCATAATTTTGACGAACAAAGCATCAATGACTGAACCAAAAAGTAAAAAGGAAGATCATCTTGGAAATTTCTATCTTTGCCATCATCAAATATGTACTAAGTTTCCCAGGATAGAAGAAGCCTTGTTTGTTGAACAGTATCTAGCCATGGATTTGACAAGTTTCTGTAGTTTGTGAGCAAAGCTTATCAATATCTAAATTGGAAAGAATCTTTAAAGACCATTTGTCTTATTGACATAACTTTTTCTGCATCACAGAACCTCTGAAGATCAGAGACAACTGAGGGCTCCGGGCAGTGCAAGGAGGGTAACTCAGTGATGCCGAGTTCCCAGAGGCCCACACCTAAGTCCCCTCAGGATCTCCCATCTTGCCCACAGATGGCCAAGTCAAGAGCTTCTCATTCATTATGATGAAATGAGAGAACTGAGGCCTCCAAGAGTGACAAAATATATATTTGGTTTGTTAAGGGCAGAACATTAATCGAACAGTAAAATCTGAGGCCATGAAGTATATTCTGAAAAGCTAAGCATCCTCAAAGCTTTGCCTGAAGAACACAAGAAGGAATTTCTGTCTTAGAGAATAGAGGATCCACTCCTGTGAGAGGACAGAAAGAGGCGGTTGGGGCTTCAGGAGAAATATCCGTCAGCATATGCAAAATGTTAGTTCCCACAGGGATTACCCACAAAGGCACGGTCTTCTTGGAGTTTGAAATCAGGAATAAAAGGGAAAACAACAGTGCGACTTGCCAGATGAGAGGAGGAAACCTGAAAGACCAAGATGCTGACAGTGTGTTCTCCTCCCCTGACCCGGAAGCAACAGTGTGCCCTCCTAGGGTGGACTGAGGAGAAACCTTACTGATGAGTTGGTGCCCAGGCGCCAGCCACAGAGTGCAGGGCATGCTGAGGTGATCTGTCCGGCAGTGGCTTTCTTGTATGTTCTGAAGTCTCCCTCTGGTGCAGCCCCTGGAGGACCATGGGCTAGAGAAGTATATAGAATCAGGGTCAGAGAATTGGGTGTTCAAATCTGGGCTCTTCCTATTTCTAAGTCAGGTCTCCCTTTTCTCATTTGGGAGGACTGGTAAATACTGAGCACCTTCTTGAGTTAGCATGAGAATTAGGTGACACTGCGTGAGCAGTGGTGATGACAACACCTAGCGCAGGGCAGGCAGTGGGACTCTGCAGAGCTGTTGTGGGGCCGGAGGAGCGTGGAACAGAAACACAACTCGTTGGTCTCGTTTTTGTTACCCACCCCCATCCCACTTGAGAGAGAGAGAGATGGGGTCGAAGGAGAAGAAAGTGGAAGACAAGCACCCTGCTCTGGGGACGAGCATAAATCAAGACTTTAGAAAGTTCAGAATTCGGATTCCAGCCAGTGAGTGTTTCTTCTTTCTTTCTCCTACCTTGAGGGAACAGCGTGATCGACTCATGCAGAGCTTTTGGGCTCTTCACCCTTCGCCACACCCACACCTGCCTTTAGTTCCCTGACTAGTGTTTGACAGAAACTGAGGAGTAAATTACAGTCTGCAAGGAGCCAGCTGTGGGCCAAGTCATCAGATGCAAATGACTGCAGAGTCACTGTGGTAGTTTGCTTGTTGAGTGGGCTGCCAGGGTAAGTCCAGGCAGCACACAGCTGAGCTAGCTGTCGGGGAACAGGCTTGTATTTAAGCTGGGGCCTTTTCCTCAGTCGACTCCATGGGCGAAGGCAGCGTTGCCAGAGGCTGTTTGAGGCTGCCCTGGAGATTTCCCGGACCTGTGACTCTGGAGGCCGAATCTGGCCTCACCGGTGTTCTGGAAGAATGCGCTCTGGGTATTCTAGAAGCCACAAACCTCTGTCACTGTCGCAGGGTGAGCCCTCACCCCACTTCCAGCCGTGAGCTGTCTCTGTCCCTGTCTGGGGCTGTGATCAGAAGCTGTCCCCACACAGTCTGCAGTAGGCGGGGCGCACAGCGCTGCTTCCCTTCGGCCGCATCAGCCCTGCTGGGTCGTAGCTGTTAACTGATCTGACCAGGGCACTCGCTCCAGCCATAGAACGCCAGAGCCAAAGCGAGGCGTTGACATGACCCATATCTAACGTTGCATGTCTGACAACTTTGAAGGCAGAACAAGTCAGAGGGGCTCCAGAGTGGCATAGAAGGTGAACATCTCCGTCCTGTCCAAACGTCCAGCAGTGTCTCCTGCTGTTGCTTTAGCCTAATTAACTCTAGACTTCGGTTGGCCTACAAAGCTGAAAGAGGAAGCTCCTGGGCGGCTAAGATCGGATTTCAGAGGGACTTGTGGGAACTGAGACAGCAGGGAACCAGACCAAGAGCAAGGGTCGCTCACCTGGCTCGAGGCCCGAAGTGCGGCTTGCATGAGAGTGAGAGGACAGTTCTCCCTCACTGACTATTGCCTGCTTACTATCGATGAGAAGGGTGGCACACTGCGTGTGCGTGTGTGCATGCGTGTGTGTGTGTGTGCATGCACACTCAGAAACACATTGTTGGACAGATGTTTGCTTTTCCAAACACGTGAAAACTGGAATGCGTCCTCAGAGTGTGAGATGCTCTGAGCGTGAGCTCCGGCTTCCTTTATTCTCAACCCTCATGAGCTCCTGGACAGAGCATGGATCCACCAGGAGATATGCGTGAGGGCGGATGCCAGGATGTCGGAGAGGAGAGAGTAGGGTGCCCAGGAGAAGGAGAATTGGAGCTGCACACATAATTTAAAAGTTTCTAGTAGCCATAGTAAAAAGGAACAAGTGAGGGCCGGCGAGATAGCTCTGCGGACTAAGTGCCTGCTTTGGCAAGTGCGGGGCCAGGGTTTGATCCCCGGTCTGGCATCCTGTGCCAGCCCCGCCCCCAGGGCCTCCTGAGCCCGAGACTGAGCCCAGGTGTGGTGGCTTGCACCTGCAATCCCAGCACTGAGGAGGCTGAAAACAGGCTGTGAGTCTGAGCTGCGCAGTGAGACCCTGTGCCAAATATAAATTGGAAAAAAAAAAAAAAAGGAACAAATGAAATTGCTCTTAATATTAGACTTATTTAATCCAACATACCCTAAAAGTACTTAGGGAGGTGTTTTTTGTGTTTTTATGTTATATTACGCTTTTGAAATCAATGTGTATGTTCACACTTGCTGCCTGTTTTGCTTCGTATCTGCCGCATCGCAAGTGCTCAGTGGCCACGTGTGGCTCCTGACTTCCGTATTGGGCCCACGTTTATGCAAAGCTCTTCGTGGGTAGCAAGTGAAAGTGGGCAACTTTCTAAAAAATCCCAGGACATATCACACAGCCTGCACACCTGTGCGTATAGCTACGCAGTTCATCATAGTTAAATCTGAGGGCGGCCTGTGTGACTGAGGTGAACGGATAAGGAAAACTGTTCATTTGTAGTAGAGTACTATTCTGCCCTCACAGAGGGTACGCTTGGAGCATTTATAAGAACCGGAGGCGCCTTGAGACCATAATGCTCGGTGCAACAAATGATACAAAAGCTTAACTATTGCATGTTTCTCTTAAATGAGAAGCTCAAAATATAAAGGCAAATAAAAGACAAGCTAGACAGAAAACAGTAGGGGGTCTTTCTCAAGTGGGAAGAGAAACAGGAGATGAGGGGGCGTGGAAGAGGAGGAGGGCGAGAGAATGGAAGAAGGATTGAGCTCTGTTGTATACGGGACCAACTCCCCACCAGGCCTGTGAGGTGAGGGGCTCATCCCCGTGGTGGGTCCGAGCGGTCGCCGTCTTCTCTACGAGGCCACCCCAGCCACGGCCACCTCTGCACACCCAGCCGTGCTTGGTGTGTGTGTTAGCTGCATGGAGTGTTAGCTTAGATGCAAACAACGGGCAGCTAAGGCTGAGCTAACAGGATAAGTGGCCACCAGTTATCTGTCTTCATCGGTCACCAAATGCAGTGTGAGAACTCGGCCCTGTCTGCCCCTTAGGGATGGCATTCATTGTACCCCTCAGAGGTGCAGCTGTAGCCCGAGACCCACAAAGGTGTCGGCGGGGCCTCCAGCGTCCTCCAGCGCTGCGGTCCCTTGGGGAGTGCTCGAGCAGTATCCTTCCTCCGCATCACACCTTCAGAGAAGGAAGTGCCTTTGACACCGGGAGACGTGCGCTATAAGGAGGAGTAGAAGCTAGGTGTTGCAATCCCATCCTGACCCAAGATGGAGGTGATGGGTAGAGATGAAATTACAGGGCCGGCAAGATGGCTCAGTGGTCTAAAGCACTGCTGAGGCAAACTCAGGCAACCACAGGGACCGCAGTTCGATCCCCGGCACCACACCCTGCACCAGCCCCACCCCCAGGGCAGGCTGAGCAACCATAATGTTAAAAAAAAAAAAAATTACTGAGGGACTCAGCATTTGTGCTCAGTGGCTTTGCTATCGAGTCTTAAGTCTTCTCTTAGCCTTAAAATTCCCTCTTCTGCCCTCCCCAAGTCAAAAAATTAATATAGAACTTGAGTGAAGTAATCCACTTTAACGTGCTTATAAAATGTCAGGTCCTTCTTATGGTATTTGATTCACTGGTCCACCTTGATTCACTGATCCGCAGCTACTTTTTTTTTTGTCTTAGACCAGATGTTGCTCTGTAGTTCAGCCTGGCCTTGAACTCACTATGTAGCCTCCACTAGCTCACAGTAACCCTCGTGCCTCAGCCTCTCGAATGCTGAGGTAACAGGCGTCCACCATCGCTTGTGGCCACCACCTATTTGGTAGATGGTTAAATGCAGTAAAAATTTTAGGGTTAAGTTGACTAAAGGATTTGGAGGCTTTTATAAGCTGTGAAGTCCCATGTAGGGAGTGCACACATCCTGTGTGTATCGCTTTCACCTGAGGATATCAAGCCATGTGTGTGTGTGTGTGTGTGTGTGTTAGGGAGAGAGTCAGAGACAGAGACACTTGTTTGCATCGAGTGTGACCAGATCTCTCTTGGTGGACTGTAGCAGGCAAATCACTTCAGACTGAGATAAGTGACCTCCTCTGCAGCCTTGTTTCCTGAAGTTGTCTGAGAATTACCCGTGACAGCACCCCCAAGCAGAGGCCCACAGCGTGCACTTCAGCAAGTTGCCCCGTGATGCCCCTCTAGGCTGGAGCTGGCACCGCTCGTAACGTCTTCACTCATGACAGCTGAAGGGGCCTCGAGTCCTGTGGCTGCTCCCAGGCGGCTCCCTTCCTCCTAGGGAGCTACTCTTGGTCTAGAGCAGCGCTCCCTTTTAGAAAGTTGCCCAGCCTGTTTCTCGCTTCTGAGCGCCCACACGGGAGGGGCTTGTTCACGTCCACTTCTCCCCTCAGCTCCATGGACACCTTGAGCAGAGGATGGGGTGCGGAGTAGAGCCCGCCGCACACGGCGGCTTCAGCCATGGGTGAACAGGCTCAGGCTCTGAGACCCAGGAGGGAGCGTGAGGTGGCCTTCAGTTCCGTCTTCTCCCTCACTCTTGCAGAGTTCCAGGGAATGGGTTTGAGTGGTCACAGTGTGGAGGAGACTTAAGAGAAGCAGAGGCTTCCTGAGGACAGCACAGCGGTGATGCCAGGCTAGAGAGGGGCTGCGCAGGGCGCAGCAGACATTTAGCATGGCCAGCAGAAGTGCACACGGGCTGCGGCGCCCCGCCTCTCACCGCCTGTGGGACAGCGAGGAGTGCGCTCAGCCTCTCTGAGCAGCAGCTTGCTGGCTGCTGGAAGAACACAGGATGGCCTGTCTGCTGTGCTTTTCTACCTTTCTGGGACACTCAGTGAGCATGCCTGGTGGGTGGAAGATGGCTTGAGGCTGAAGGAGGTGAGGCAGGACAGGAGCGGAACCCAGGAGACACGTCTGTGCCCACTGCTGCGTCCCCGCGAGGGAGCCCATCGCTCTCTGGCTATCTCTAGGAAACCACTGGGTCCTACACAAATGTTTCTAAGGCGGCGGAGTTGCTTTGGCCCCTTGCAATTCTTGCGTGGTACCTGGAGGGTTTTCAAAGTTTATTTGAAAAGGATTCCTAGCACTTAGATCTGGGGAAATTATTTCAAATGGTCTTTCGGTGAAGGCCTGGCCCCACCATGGGAGTCGTGCTCAAAAGGCCGACCTGCAGGGTGACTGACTGTTCCTGTTGCCGTCCCAGCATGTGGCATTTGGGCCGAGGCATGGTCCCATCTCTGTGTCTGTGTGAGGACATGCCTTCATCCCCTGGGGACAAGCTCCGCCCTCCGAGCATTCTGAACTTCATTCAGATGTATAGAGTGTGTCACACACAGATTTTTCCAAGGAAGTGGTCTTGGTTGCTACTTTCACTACTAACCAGGAATGTTTCAAAGATATTCTTTGTAGTTTTTGTAAGCATCCAGTTATGGCAGACCTAATAGTTTTATAAGTCTACTCCCAGTCAACAGATACTTAAACTGGCTTGGGGATAGCAGCCCTCCCTAGATGCTTCTTAGCTGAGCGTGAGGGGAGCAACTGTGTGGCTCATGGAGGGACATCCCTGTTCCAAATGACATCCCTTCTATGTCTCTCCTGCAAATCTGGGGACCGTGTGTTGCGTACTGTCACCTATGGCGACCATGTTTTCAATTTCCCATTTCATTGCCTGGATGCTTGCTTCTAACTCTGTACTTTTGCATTTTCTCCTCCGCATCCACCCTGTTGTCATGGAGGCTCGGTGGCCATAGGCGCCACGGGTGTCCCGTGTCATCTGAGTGTGATGGTGTGGTATGTGTATTTGCTCACTCTTTTATTTTGAATCTTCCACAATGTGACATCTGCTAAAATGTCTCCCTTATGATTTGCTTGGTGATCACAGCCTTCTCATCATTCATTGAGAGCAGGACCTGACCTCACAGAATCTGAAAAGAGCTATGTGGTAAGACGCCTGTTGAATGAGACTGCGATAGCCTTTCTCGAGAGAACCCCACTGACCCCCAAGGGTAGAGCAAGGCCTGGTCAACTCCCAGAGCCATTGTGACCAAGAGTCTAGAGCTATAGCGGTAGAACCAAATGTTAGGTCGCCCCTTCAAAAAGCAGAGAAATTTAAAGATTGTTTTTCCACTCTGCCCATGTGTTGAGATTAAATTAGCGTATTAGTGCATGATTGGGGATACATAATTGCATTTCTGTCCTGAGATATTTCCATTTGTGATGTTACTCACTAATTACAGTCTTTTATGCTACTGCCCTTCTGTTTTTTTAATATTCATACTAAATCCCGAATTCTTCTGTATCTTGCCTGTTTTTCCATGCTTACACCTGGATTCCTCCTGTGCTCCACTACTGGAATATCTATTTTTTTTTTTAACCTGGATCTTCAACTCTGTTTTTCCCTGGACTCACATGCTTCGTCTGGAATGTTACATCTCTTCTCTCTCTCTCTCTTTTTTTTTGTTGGTCCCCAATGACTGTTCTCTGGGGGTTTCTGGATATGTCGGGGCCACCTCACAGGAAGCAGTTTGCAATGAGATCATAAACATTGCCGAGAAATCTGTCCATTACTGCAGCACTGTCTCTCATCCCCTTGACTTGCATCACAAGCTTTCCCCTTCTGACAATAAACCATCTTTAATCATTTCTCAGCAACCTCAAGCCCAGCAGCGAAGAGTCACCCCCGATAGGAGTCACACTTCCCAAGATTTGTAAGTACGCGTGGCAGGGTTTGGTTCTCGTGTTCTCGGTGTTCTCTGGGCCTCAGAAAGCAGAGCACTGGCTGGCTGTGGGTACAGACTTTGGGGGGAAGTGAGCAAATCGTTCCTTACCTTCTCCCGCGAGATTTTCTGATAAAGGCCACGTGAATACAAGTGGCAGGTAAATAAAGAAGGTCCTGGACTACTAGGAGACAGAGACTGGTAAAGAATTCACTGGCATACGAGGGCAAACAAGAGCTTTATTGCTAGTGTTCAGTGCTTGGTTTTTGGGGAACATAGGAAAAAGACTAGTTGATTCTGACCAGAAATGAGTAGATTTGATTCATTCCTTCATTCAAAAATTTGTTGGGTATTTGCTATGCTTTATGCATGTAGGAAAATTCTATTCACAGAAGAAGGGGAATTTGAGGCAAGCATTGAGAGAAAATTAGATCTGAGAACTAAAATAGGAAAGAAAAAGTCTATCTAGATGAGACCGCCTATGCCCAGGCATGGAGTGGGCAGTGTTAGCGAACTCCAAGAAGCCTGTGAGACATGGTTATGGTTCACGAGCAGGTAGATCTGAAGCTCAGAGTGAGGATGGGCCAGATGGTAGGTTCCATGATAGGCTACAAGGAAGCCACTGAATGGTTTTGAAGTGAGCAGCATACTGATCATATTTTTGTTTTAGAGAGTTAACTCTGACCACAGCATAGAATTGCGTTTCAAAGGAGAAAAATCATTGTTTGGAAGATGCAAATCTAGTAAAGAAGTGAAGAGGCCCTCAGCTAGGACTCTTGCACCTCTTGAGGTCGATGAGATGACCCACCGGGATACAGGCTAGCAGGAAGTGTAGGTGATATTCTAGGAGTGCTCACTTTCATAGACCAGAGCAAGTGACATCTGGTCAGTAGTGCCACCTACCTCTGAGAGGCCAGGGTAAGAAACAAGAAATGTCAGACAGATACCTGTTCTTCTTGTCAGCTGGAGAGATCAGAGTTGACCCGTGATAACAGCAGTGTTCATAGAGAGGTGACGCAGACGCTCCATTGGGAAGGGTTGATGCAAGCCTGGTGCTAAAGGCGGGTGGGAAAAGTGGGAAAATACAGACAGAGTACATCGCAGCAGACCAGGGGTTGGCAGAGGTGAGCAATGCAAATGAGAAGACGTAACATTAATTAAATGTTGATGAAACAGAAATCAGGTTTAGAGACTCACTAATCTTGTCAGCATTTGAGTCCCTTACTGTTTGTCTTTTCTCCTTTGTAGATTTAGCTACCAAGCATTATATAGCTACACACCCCAAAATGATGATGAGTTGGAACTCCGAGATGGAGATATTGTTGATGTCATGGAAAAATGTGACGATGGTTGGTTTGTTGGTAAGGCTACCATTGTGCCTCTTCCTAACTGTGTAGTGAGGGGGAACGAGGAGTGGCCAGCCAGGTGAAACCCAGTGTTCTCTGCGCAGAGAGAAGAGCCTTCTCAGTCTCTGTGGCATCCAGTCTGTTCGTTCCAGACATGGTGTTGATGTACTAAAGTTGGAACTAAAAACCAAATATGGCGGCATCCGCTGGGTGGAGGGAAGGACAGTCATCAAATTGATTATTGTCGCTAATTTGATTTTCACTTTTATTTTATTTTGTTTGTGTCTGCTTTAAATTGGGAAATTTTATTTTTAAAGGTTTTCTGAAATAACACAAGAAAATTCTGACAAAGGCTAAGTCTCTACTATGAAACTCAAATATATGTGTTGATATATATTTCCTCTAGACTTCTAATGACCTTACTCAAAGAGTAACCTACTTAATTAACACAAGGGAGGGCTAGAGCGCCCAGTCAGTGGAACTGTGTTTGCTTAGCAGGCACAAGACCCTGGGCTCCATCCCTTCAGCACTGCAAGGCTATAACAAAGAATTCAGTATTTATAGGAAGGGAAGGAAAAAAAAAATCAGTATTTACTGAAATTTTATCACAAAGCCAAACTCTGTGCTTGATATGCTTTTTTTTTTTTTTTTTTTTTTTTTTTTTTTTTTTTTTTTTTTTTTTTTTTTTTTTTTTTTCTTTTTTGTCTTTTTGAGACAGGGTCTCGCTGTGCAGTTCAGTCTGGCTTTGAGTTCACTTTTGTATCCCAGGCTGGTCTCGAACTCATATCAATCTTCCTGCCTCGGCCTCCCAAGTGCTGGGATTACAAGCGTGCACCACCACGCCTGGCTTTGATATTCTTTTAATAACATTCTCTCAGCAAACATTCTTGCAAACTAAGATTTATGTTCATTTAACAATTCAAAGAATGAGGACCAGAGATATTAAGTAACTACCTAAAAATCACACAAGTAGCAACTTGCGGGATCAGGCTAAATTCAGGCTGCGGGTCTCTTCCCGGGCCTCCCTTCTTTCTACTCAGTTCTGAGCATGTTGGGAAACCGACTTCCTCTTTGCTTTGATTTCCCCCTTTTCCAGAGGGCAGTTCTTCCCTGATCTCTCTGGGAAAGGCTTCCCGAGGCCATGTCAGGCTGCAGGACTGAGAACAGCAAGTGCCCAGCGTGTGTAGGGAGACGACAGGTTTGTCCTGGCCTCCTCAGCGTCTTAGGACAGGAGCCAGTGTTCCCCAAGCTCCTGGAACCAAGGCTCTCACGGCCCTGAGTTCTTTTCAGAAGAAAGTCAGGTCTGTGAAGTCAGCAGCCTCTCCAGGGCAGTGCAGTTCAGTAAAAATATTAAGTATGTTGTGTTGGAGATTTATAATTTTTTCGAGGCAATATTGAAAAAAAAATCAATGGAATTCTATATATTTTATAAACCTATTATAAATTTAATACACCACTTGTGCTTGTAATCAGTGTAGAATTATTGCTTACATTCTTTTCATACCAGGCTCTCAGAATCTGTGTATGCCTTCTAGCTAGAGCTCAGCTCACTGGCATCATGCAAGGCGCATTTCAACCTAGCCATGTTTCGGGAGCTGTCACCACATGTGGCTGTGATAACTGAGAGCTCAGTGCTTCTGTGTGTCAGGTGCCAGACTCTTCCAAGAGCTTTTTCGCTTTTGAGGAGCAGGGAGAGGGAGTGATGGGATGACGATCTTGTTTGCGCACCTCCGTTGCTCCAAAAAGTCTCTTCGTATTCAGAACATAAGCAGGGTAGCCCCAAAGAACTTGCTTTTCTCCTCCATGAGGACAGGTGCTCCCCTGGCCTTTTCCTCGTCTGGAGTGAGCACGTGTGAGTGTCTCACCAGCTGTGGGTATGTCCTTCCCAGTTCTGCCCTTCTGGATCGTCTTCCCTCAGGATTGGGCTAGACGGCTGAGGTGACGTTGGCTGCCACATGTTCCTTTTGCTCAGCAGTTTCACTGTGTCAAGGATCCAGACCCGCCTGTGGTGGCTGCTTGGCCGCAAGGCTCTAAAGGGAAACCAAAGCCAGTCGGGACAAGGCAGCGTTCCAATCACGATGCCTTCAAGTGAGAGATGAATGCAAAGGCAACGTAGGTGGGGACTCCTGCTTTGGAGACTCTAGAGAGAAGGGATAAGATTGAGGACCTAAGAGTTCCCCCAAAAAGGGCTTTGTCACATGGGGTTCAGTGCTCTAGGCTCACTAGGACAGAACAAGGTTGATAGCAAAAGCAAGGAGCCAAGCTTTGGGCTGGGCTTTGAGCGGAGCGCCCTTGGGCTGCGTCTGTGCTGTCGGGGCTGTCAGCCAGTCCTACACATCAGAAGTTCGAAATCCCAGGTGTCCTTCTGTGTTGGACAAATGCACTGTGTCCTTCAAAAAAGAGAAATGTTTAAAAAAGTAAGCTGGGGAGCGAAGAGTCCTGGATTCAGGTTTTACCTGCAACACTTAGTATCTTAGTTCCTCTTCTCTCATTGCTGGGATGAATGCCCGGCACTCAGAATGAGGGAAGCAAAGGTTTATTCAGCTCACAGTCACTGGAGGTTTCAGTCCATATTCAGCTGGCTCCAAGGCAGAGTGGCACATGGCAGAGGGCAGCCTTTCATGGAGGCTGGTAAGAGTAAGAGTAGGGAGAGCTAGCAGCAGCTCCAGCAGCTAACTTCTCTTCCTTCTTTACACTGAAATACAAATCACGTGCCCCAGGGGAGGTGCAGCACCCACACCCACAATAACCAATTACGGATTCCAGAAGACGCCCATGCATGAGGCTTTGAAGGGGACACCTATATACAAACCATAACACTTCTTAAATTAAGGGACTTCGGAAGTGTTGCACATGGTCTTTGAATCTGGGTTTCTTTCTTTCTTTCTTTCTTTCTTTCTTTCTTTCTTTCTTTCTTTCTTTCTTTTTTTAAATAGGAATGTTAGAACACCTATCTTGCTTACCACCCCGCAAAAATGAGATCAGATGGGGAAAGTGCTTTGGAAACCATATACTCTTTTATAAGCTGCGGAACTTTTATAAGGGACTTGGGCAGAAATCTATCTGTACAGTGCTGTCCCTGACCTCAGGGAGTCTTCTCATTTTATGTGTGTGGTTTTCTTGTAGGTACTTCGAGAAGGACCAGGCAGTTTGGCACTTTTCCAGGCAACTATGTAAAGCCTTTATATTTATAAGAAGATGGAAAAACTACAGAGATTATTCTTATTGGAGAATGAAGCAGAATTCACACACCAGTCTGTTTATTTAAATATTGAACCAGTAGGAAAATGAATGCAGGGGATAAAGTAAGAAGTGAAAAAGAGGAATAGAGAATGTTGCATTTAAAAGCTAAGCTGTGTGTCAAGGCTGAGCCGTGTGCTGGGCAAAAGTAATGAAAGGAAATCTCTATTTACTTATTTGTTTCTGGAAGCTTCTCCAAACGTCCACTCCCCTCCCCCTCTTGGGTAACCTGACCGAAGCAAAACCCAGGAGCAGAGGCAGGCAGAGATGCTTTCTGCTAACCCAGCCTTAACAAGCCCCAGGTCGAAGGGCTCCCTGAGCCTAAAGCAGCCTTTGGGACACCACACAGGTCCCCAGCCGTGTCCGAGAGGCGCTGAACTTGAGCATCTTGATGATCACAGCCTCCGTCCCTCCGTACCTCGGAGAAAGCTGACCCCCAGGAGTGGCTCCGGCTCAGGGTAGGCTGCTGCTTAGGCTGTCCCTCAGCAGGCGTGCGAGCCCCCAGCTGCCCAAGGTCCAGTCACCCCCTGACCTCCCGAGGTCCAGGGAGGCAGACAAGATGCCCTGTGCGTAGTGGCTGTTGGGCAGCACTGCCATGGGTGGCTGTGATGTTCAGGCAGAAAAGCACAAAGGATTCGTCCAGAGAACTGACAAACAGGTGACCGGCAGAAGCATTATGTTGTTATTTTCATGCGATCATGCCAGGAAGCCCTGCGGATCTAGAGATCATTTGCAATCTGTCCCTTCCCTGGCTTCTGTGAACAGTCTGCTGCAGGGCAGTGTGGCTGGATCTGCCAGGCCTCCGTTGCTAACTTTTTTTTCTGCCTTGTGTTGACTGGAACAGTGTGGGATTGGTAGCTTATTCTCATGGGAACTATGATTGATCTAGAATGCAGCGATGTGTGTTGGCTTCTGGGACCCCCATGAGAAGGACACACCAGTCCCCGAAGGACTCCCTGTCTCCAATTTTACTCCTATTCAGAATGTAGACCTTAAGGCTGTGAATCCTGAGACCCCCCCATGAGGCACCCCCCCAGGGCAGAGTGTGGAAGCAGTTCTGTTCTGTTCTGCCAGTACTGGAGCCTCCTCGAGGTCTGTCTGGTGGGTACTGGATCTGAGCATGAGCCCTGGGACACCCAGAGTTCTTTGTCCCAACTGTGTCCATGTTGTGATAAGAATGTCTTATCAGCCTCTCTCTTAGAGCCTTAGTGACCCAAACATAGAAGTGAAATGTTTCCTGCCTACTGGGAACTCAGAGGTGACTGAGGAGACAGACCCAGAAAAGGACCTCAAGACAGACTGTGATAAGTGCTAGGAAGGGTGAGAGGAAGAGACGAGTTTCTCCTGGAAGGATCCTAGAAAGCACCGCCATGTTCGTGTCTCTATTAGTTCATTTTTGAGAACTTTTGTCCCCGATAGTTTGTGGCTGGAAATACTTGCAAGTTTTTCCACGGCCTTCATGCTCTCATCAGCCCCACCAACACACATTCAAGGTCACAAATAGGCGTAGCAGTTCTGTCCTAGGTATGTGTACTGGAAACCCTGGATCACTGCATATCTAAGAATTGCCCCAGAACCACTGTCCCAAAGTCTGGACTCTTTACAAGTAGGCAGACTTTGTCTTCAGTGCCCTGCCTCAGCTGCTGTCCCAGGTGCCCATCCTAGGATCCTGCCACCACCACCCAGCCACTGCAGTGCCCCCACCTCTCCGTGTGCTTCTTTCAAGGAGGCTCTCAGGAAGAAACCAAAATGTCAGTGACTCACAAGGGGAATGAATGTGTTACCTCTTCCCAGAGACATTTGCTTTGAACTAAGATGGACCAGAGCCTTAAACCCAAGGAAAAAGACTGAAATGGTGGGGCAGGGGATTTCTGGGGAGAAAGCCTTCATGATTTCCTATCGATCTCAGCGACAATGAGACGTATGCTTTGGAGAATCTGCTCCACCTTTCAAGAGCACCGTTGTTTCACTCGCTCGCTCGCTCTGAGGGAATGCAATAAAAATGCATATGCACGTGCATCCCGCACAGCAGCACCACGCCCGTGCTGGAATGTAACCCATGTACTGGCTAATGTGTTTCCTGGTCTTTCTTAGATGCAAACTATTAACAATGTGATCTAATCTAATAGTCTTTGGGGGGTGCTTCTTGATTAAGTAGGTAATTTTGAACACCTCTTTAAATACAGCTAGAAAATAAAACCAATTTGTAAAGCCACATTTGCATATGATGCCAGCCTCACATCTTTGTATATTGTCCCAAATC
>PVKN010022397.1:0-15142 GCA_004027915.1 Capromys pilorides
TTCAGTGGTCTAAAGCGCCTGCTTAGGAGGGCTCAGGCAACTGCGGGGACTGCAGTTCGATCCCCGGCACCACATGCTGCGCCAGCGCCACCACCAGGGCAGGCTGAGCCAGCCACAAAATGAATAAATAAAGAAACAAACAAACACAACAAGCAAACAAATAAATAAATAAATAAAATTTAAAAAAAAAAAAAAAACACTGCATGGTCAACACTGGTAAGATCTGGAGCTGAAAAGTTAGTGAACCTGGGCCACTGCAGCAAAGCCACAGGCAGAACCTCTTGGTAAATGTCCAGAGTGAGGCAGACATGAGGACACCACAAGGTAAAGTGGGCTTCTAGCTGCTACAGCACCTGGCCAAGGTCCAGACTGTCGGCGTCCATTAGATGCCTCCACGTTTCCAATCTACCTCTACTGTTTCCCACCCTGGTACTGGGGACTGAACTGAAGGACCCACTGAGATACATCCCAGTCCCTTTCTGGTTGTTGTTGAATTTGTTTATTTATTTTTTTATTTGATACAGGGTCTGCTACACAGCTCAGATTTATAATGATTCTCCTGTCTCAGCCTCCCTGGTGCTGGGATTATAGGTGTGTACCACCACACCTGGTTTGGAGGCTGGCATGGTAGGCAGTACTGGGGAATCGCTGTACATGGTGGCACAGGCCTACAATCCCAGAGCTTGGGAGGCTGACGCAGGAGGATCAATGTGAGTTCGAGACCAGCCTGGGCTACAAAAGTGAGCTTAAGGCCAGCACCTGAACTGTATAGCGAGACGCTGTTTGAAATAGACCAAAAAAAAAGTACTGGGGATCAAACTGAAGTCCTCAAGCTGGCCAGGCAGTTGCTTAGACCGCTGAGCTACTTCCCTGGCCCAGCCAGCCCTTTTTTGGTTTTGTTTTGAGAGTGTTTCATGCTGCATAGTTCAGGTAGTCTTGAAATCATCATATCGCTCAGGCTGGTCTTGAATTTGTGGTGATCCTCCCTGCCTCAGCCTCCCAAGCTGGGGTTACCGAAGCGTGCCTCCACACTCGGCTATATTTTTTTATTTATGAGACAGACTCTCACTAAGTACACATGCTGGGCTTGCACTTGCAATCTTCCTTCCTTAGCTTACCAGAGGGCCAGGTTGACAGGCACATTCCACCACACGTGGCCAGGCCTCCACTCTTTATTCAAGCTAGTTTCCCACAACCAAAACCCCAACAAGAGTTATCACCACAGATAATTGCTTCACAAAAGCCAATGACTGGTCCCAATGCCTTATTCCAAAGACTTCAGTCTCTAATCATTAACAGTAGACAAAAGAATCTTAACTTTACGTCTTGAGTCCACTCAGTCACAGAAAAGGATCCTTCTGACTAATCTCACCCATTTTACCTATAAAACTAAAAAAATTAACCCATCCTCCAGGATGACTAATTTAAGTACTCTTTTTCAAGAGCTACTTTATGATTTTCAGCTTCTGTACCATACCACATCATAAAGCTAGATAAAACATTCTGGGCAATAGCTACTCCTGCGCCAAGAGGTTACACACTGCATGTTTATGTGCGTGTTGCAGCAGTACGTATAATGACGGCATGAGTGACCACACAAGAAGGTCCACTGTTATCACCATCCCCATGAATTATTCTCTTTACCATTTATGAATGAGTTAATTTTAATGAATATAGATTTTATAACTGATAAAGCACACATTTTCTCACTGAACTCATTCAAGAATTTGGGTATGACTGTGACTTCCAAATGACTGACCCTGACATATGACCAGATTGGAGCTTTTGCTCACACTGGTCTCTGAAACTACACCCTCCTGCCTAGATTATGTCTATCCTGCTTCTGCCAAACTTAGCTCATGATATAAGGCAGAAGATTCCTGTGAGTTGGTGTTGCATTCTTATTTATTTTTGTCTTTTTTGAGACACGGTCTCACTATGTAGTTCAGGCTGGCCTTGAGCTCACTTTTGTAGCTCAGGCTGCTTTCAAACTCACACCAATCCTCCTGCCTCAGCCTCCCAAGTGCTGGGATTATAGGTGTGCGCCACCATGTCTGGCTAAGAGAGTGATTTCTTTTTCTTTCTTTTTTTCTTTTTTTTTTTTTTTTTGGTGGTATCAGGGATTGAACTCAGGACCTTGCACTTGCCAGGCCGTGTTTATGCCACTGAGCTATATCCCTGGCCCTGGCATTGAATTCTTAGTCAACAAAAGACTTCTAAGAACTGTAATGGATCTCTCAAGGGGCAAAAGAATTAGATATTCTCTCAAGGAGGAACAGAAAACATACAGATTAAATGAAAACTAGACTATCTCAAGACCTTTGACTGTGGTCATTCTAAGATCAGGGTTGGAGGACTGGGGAAGAACAGAAAGTAACTTCCTTCTGACATTATACCCTTTAGCCTTTGTTGAGAATGTATTCCAGTTATTTTATTAGACCTAGATACTTATCAGAACAAAGCAACACCTCTTTTCCAGATAATCAAAACAGGTTCTGAGAAGGAGGGGAAGCTGTGGTGAGGATGTTTTTACAGAAACAATCACCAAGGAAACGTAATTTAAGAATCTTCCATCATTGCTACCTAAGAAATAGCATTAGCCAGGCGTGGTGATGCACACCTATAATCCCAGCACCCTGGAGGCTGAAGCAGGAGGACTGCCAGGAGTTCAAGGCCAAGCTGGGTCAAGTGGGCCAGGCTGGGCCAATTCAAGGCCAAGTGAGTTTCAGGCCAGCCTGAACTACAGAGTTCAGATCCTATCTCCAAAAAAAGCATCGCTGGGGAAGAAAAAAAAAAAATACTTCTTTATGTCTCTCCCTGTGCTTACATATACACACAGGGGCCTTATCATAGCTGGCCACAAAAATTATTTTTCTCCTATGTCTGGGAACAAATAGGGCACACACAGCTGCATTCAACCTGTAGGAATTGAACTCTCTACATTCCTATGGGAAAACAAGAGAGGGGAAAAGGTGTGGAAAGGGAGGCGTTAAATACGTACTGTCTTCGCAGATCTGCTAATTTAGAAGTCAGAGCAGCGATTTCTCCCAGGGAACGCAGAATGTCATCTCTCTCTTTAGGATCATCACACAGCTCTGCTATTCTCCGAGCTTCAGCCAAAGCACCTCGAATCTGTTCTTCTCCTTCAGGTCCCCCATTGGGATCTGCAAGCCAATTCTACACACAGAAGAGAGCTGCCTGCGATCTCCTCATTAGCCACAACTGACTGAACTGCATCTGTACCCCTGAAGGCACGGGTGTACCAGTACTCCTGAAGTGCTAGTTCTGTTTTTTTGAGGTTCTTAGCTCAGGTAAGACCAAACTGTCCCTTTAGTTTCTTTCTTTTTCTTTTTTTTTTTTTTTTTTTTTATCAGGGATCGAACTCAAGACCTTGCATTAGCCAGGCAGGCGTTTATGCCGGTAAGCTGTATCCCTGGCCCTCCCTTTGTTTTTGGCTGCAAGGGGCCAGAACCCAGGCCCTCCTATGTGCTAAACACGAACCACTCTGCACCCCCAGCCCTTCCTTAATTCTATTTCCATCAAAATAAAATACATTCATGAACTTAATCTCATCTTTGAATTAGTGAGGAACTTTTCTTTTTGGGGTCCTGGAGATTTAACTCAAGGCTTTGCACTTGCTAAGCAAGTACTCTACCACTGAACACTTTCTCCAACCCTTTCCATAGCATTTCATTTCATTGTTTTTTTTCCATTTCATTTTGGGACAGGGTTTTGCTAAGTTGCCAGGGCTGGCCTTGAATCTACAAACTTCCTGCCTCAGACTCGCAAGTAGCTATGGTTACAGCCAGGCTTATGCTGTGATGCCCAAGTCCAGGAACATTTTTCAAGCATCTCAACATTTGTGATTGTGAAATGCTTTAAAATCATTTACTATACAGGGGCTTGCCAGGTAGCTCAGTGGATTAAAGCCCATGATTCGGTGAACCACTGAGGCCCTGAGAACCACAGTTCTATACCCTGCCCCACATGGAGCATGACACCTGCCTGTACTGCAGCCTGAACCATTCAAAAAAAAAAAAAAAGGAAAAAAATATCATTTACCATATAGTACAGTCAGAAAAATGTAACCCTTGAACTCTGCTATGACCAAATACAGTTATGAATTCTGAAACAAGGGACAGTTTCAGAACTACAGTCTAATCAGGAGTGAGAATTCTCTTCATATCCTGGTGCTTGTTTTTAAATCATTGAAGGACTCAAAATTAAGACCTTTATTTCAAAATATAGATGAGCAGTCATCTAAACCTGCAATGGCAGAGAGGTGTTAGCACTTCTAACTGTCTGGAATCAGTCACTCTGCCATCACTTAGGGACACCCATTATCCACCCACAGTAAATAAAGGGGGTGTGGCACACTTAGGGAACACTCTCTTCCTCCTTCCAACACCCCCGGAAGTCACTGGCACTACCTGCGCAGCATCGATCTTCTTTGCAATGCTCTGCTTCGAGTTTGTCATGGCTTCCAGCTTGCGAGCTGCATTTTCCACTTTTGCCGTGAGCACATCCAGACCTTGGGACACCTGCTGGGCTTTCTGCATCGCCACTGGAGAGGCTCCTTGTCCTCTGCTCAGAAAAACAGATGCTGTCACTGTACCCTCTCAGACTCTTGTTAACAACACATTCCCAACACCACAGTGCCCGTCACTAACACACTTGTCTTCTTGCTCATCTCGGAACTCGCAGCACACGAAGCCACAGCTGAACGAGACACACAATCCATCTCCTTCCTCCCTGCTTTTAAAAATACACACTCGCTTTACAGAAATACAAAGCTACTTCGAAGTCAGGACGGCAAATTTTGATAATTATGCTCTTCTAGGCGGCGATTATATAAGCAAATCTAAACTTCAGTTGGCAAATGTGCCCGAGATCTTATTGCTGCGGAGGGCTTTGTTACCATAGTAATGTGTGCTTTGGAAGTAAGTAGCCCATTAAATTGTCTTATTTATGGGCGAGTGTACTCTGAAAATTCCTCCTGAGGCAGCAGACATAGGGTCACCAAAGACGCAGCACACATCTAGAGATCAAATGCATTTGCACTCACACATTGAATCTTGGTATTTGTGCGACTCCTTCAAGATGTGTAATCCCACTGGACTCCATAGTTATTTATTTTTTCTTCTTATACAACAGAAACAACTTACCAGTGATGGTAGGCAGCAATATAGCTCTTGTTCCACTTATTTAACATAGTAGCCTCAAGGATGAAAACATTTTGACAATAAAACAATACAAATATTACAAGCTACAGCTACAACTGACAAACTTATCATTCAAAAGAAACCTAATGGAGGTCCGGCCAAACAGCTCAGTGGATTAAAGGGCCTGCAGGGGCCAGGAGTTCAATCCCCAGGCCTGCCATGCCAGCCCCTCCACCAGGGCATGTGCACTGAGATGGCAATTGAGACTGCGTATGGTGGTGTGTGCCTATAATTCCAGCTCTTGGAAGACTGTATACAGGCAGATCACTACCAGTCCTATCTAGTAGTGAGACCCTGAACACCCTGTAGACTCTTCCCTAAAATACAAAAAAAATAAAAATAAAATGAACCTAATGGTAATCCTAACAGATTATTTTTCACTCCTAGACAATCTATAAATTGTTTCCTATTGAGTTCCTAAAGAACTAATTTAGCCGGGCATGGTGGCGCACGCCTGTAATCTGAGGCACTTGGGAGGCTGAGGCAGGACGATCGGTGCGAGTTCAAGACCAGCCTGGGCTACAAAAAATGAGTTCAAGGCCAGCCTAAACTGCACAGCGAGACCCTGTCTCAAAATGACAAAAAATAAAGCATTATATGAGTTAGTAGAAACTTTCAATTCATAAAGTACAAGTTGCTATCTTTGTTTTACTTTTATTAACTCAGAATTTTTTTTAATCCATCCAACCTGGTAAATTCAATCACAGGAATGGTAACCTTATCATTTGGGAGAATGGCATAGCATATTCTAATCTGAGCTTTAGCTTTTTTGTTTTGATTTTTAGTCTTTTTTTTTTTTTTTTGCGGGACCAGGGTTCGAACTCATGACCTCGTACTTGCCAGGCAGGCACTTGTGCCACGGAGCTATCTCCCCAGCCCCTGTTGGCCTTGAGCTCACTTTGTTGCCCAGACTGGCCTCAAACTTGCAACCATCCTCCTGCCTCAGCCTCCCAAATGCTGAGATTACAGGCTGTTTTGTTTCGGTTTTTTCTTAAATGTTTTAATTATTTATTTGGTACAGAGTTTGGCTACACAGCTTGGATTTATAACCCTCCTGTCTCAGCCTCCCCAGTGCTGGGATTACAGATGTGCACCACCACACCCAGCTTTGGTGGCCAGCACAGCATGAAGTATCAGGGATCAAATCTGACTCCTTCCAGTTGCCAGGCAGGTGCTCAGACCACGGAGCTATCTCCCCAGCCCTATGTTTCTTTTTAAAAGCGGTGTATGTTTCATTTACAGCAATACTTGAGATAATGAACTCCATAAATTTATTGTCAAACATATATGAATGTACCTTTTTCTCTCAGACTTGAGGCAGAAATCCTGGCATAATAACAGAAGAGTTTCATGAAACATACCACTTATGATTTAACTGGCTTTTACCCCTTCAATTACAGTAAGTCATGATGAGAAATCATTTGCCATATTAGTCCAACTGTGTAAAGGTAAAATATGTATGGAATATCTTTGAAATAAGTTTATTGAGGCTCACATAGGTTAAAACACCCTATAATCTGGGGCTGGGAATATAGCTCAGCAGCATAAGTACCTGCTTGGCAAGTGCAAGGTCCTGAGTTTGATCCCTGGTACCACACCAAAAAAAAAGAATTCTATAATCTAGAATCTCTTCATGACTAGAAGACTAACAGTGAGGAAAATGCTGTGTATGTGTCAGACACTGAAGTGATAACTAGCTGGGTATATTTAAGAAATAATAACAGAAAGAGCTTTCTAATTTTTCATTGTGAAAGGATACTGAAGAATCTGCTGTGATGCAGGCCCAAAGCTACTCATCACTGTTCTAGCCTTTTCTCTGTACAGATTAATGGTCAACCCCAGGCAACAACTACCTCATTCTCTTGCTCATATTCAGCTCTCTAAACACACACAACTGTGTATTTGAGAATTCCAAGGGAAAACTGCTTACTGCACAATGAAAAGGCTTCCAACAAAAGAGGCAGAAATGAGAAATTAGAAGAGCCAAGAATCTTGTCAAACCACACTGGCATTTTTCCAAATGGGAACAAACTTCTTTTTGTGCCTTCTGCAAAGTTCTTGTCATGAGCATGACAAGTGAGAGCGACTCTCAGCCGAAGAAAAAAAATATTCACTGTGCTCAATGAAGCCATGTTTATTCCAGCTGCTTCTTCTCCTCTTCAATATAAGAATACAACCTGCAGTCCTGAAGCTTGTAGCATTACACTGAACTCACAAATCCGCAGATATTATGCTATTTCACAGGCATCTGCAAGGCATCTTTTTAAGGTGATAATGCTTTTATCAAATTATAAAAGTGATCTTGGTCCAAAGGAGGCTAACACATTCCCACCAGCTTGAGCCACTATTGGTAAATCTCATGAGGTGATATGGACCAGCCAGTCCCACTGTCCCATGCTGCCCGATAGGACAGTCGTACATGCAGCACTCATGGTTCAGAGCCACCTGGCAGTGAGACACACAAATTACAACCCTGTCACAAATGTTAAGAACTTCTCCTTTAAGATCTATATTCTTGGGCCGGCGAGATGGTTCAGTGGTCTAAAGCGCCTGCTTTAGGAAAGCTCAGGCAACTGCAGGGACTGCGGTTCAATCCCTGGCACCACATGCTGCGCCAGTCCCACCCCCAGGGCAGGCTGAGCCAGCCACAAAATAAATAAAATAAAGAAACAAACAAACACAACAAGCAAACAAATAAATAAATAAATAAAAATTTAAAAAAAAAGATCTATATTCTTACAAGGGGGTAATTTGTGACCCTGTTTGTATGGACACCCAGCTATTCCAATGGTCTCAAGAAGTTTCATGACATTTTCAAAGCAAAATTAAACTTTATCTATACTAATATCTCCACATACTTCACATTTTTTTTACATTCAAATCATAGAATTCCATAAAAATGAGAATCTTTTAGAACTTCATTAACTCCACACATGAGTTCTAAGTCTATATTACATCGAACTCTCAACAGCAAACAATATACATTCATTTAGCTTATGGAAGTTCTAAAAGCCAAAACTTGAGCAGAGGAAAGGGTTATAAAGCCAGTAAGTAATGGGGAAACACCAACTCAAAAGAGCCCAGACATTGCTCCCATAGAGGATCACCTATTTAAATGATCTTTTAAAAGACATGAAATAAGTCCGAAGTTTTCACCCTCCATGCTTCCTTCTGTCCGTCCTATACAGAAGGCCTCTAACCATGCCAGGCTTCCAACGCTGCCCCTTCATGTTTGTAAGTCTATGTAAGAAACTAAAACAGTAAATTTCTATTTCAATTATAAAGTAAGTCCCAACTTTATTATTAAGCATCCGAGTTTTGTTGTTGTTGTTCTTGGTTTGTTTGTTTGTATGCTTATTTAGGACGAGGTCTCACTACATAGTGTAGGCTGACCTTGAACTCACTATGTAGCCCAGGCTGGCCTCAGACTTGCACAGATCCTTCTGCCTCAGTCTCCTGAGCGCTGGGATTGTAAGTGTGCACCACCATACCTGGCAACATCTGTTTAGTTCATTCAAAAGTTCGGGGAAGGAAAAATTCACCACAGAAGAATAATATAAAACCTGCGTTATATATTATTCAAAGATAACTCAGTAAAACCAGTACAGACCTGCTCTCCAAATCACACCATGAGGAGTGAGGGACTCGCTAGTGTCTGTCAGAGTAGAGGAACTTTACCTGGCTCGGAGGTCGGCCACCTGATCGGTCATCTGCCCCAGCATTTTGCATGTTCCCAGGATCTCCCTGCGTTCCTTGCCTGCACAGAGCTCACCAACTTTTCCAGCTTCATCTAAGATCTGCCTGATGGCCTGCTCACCAGCATCCCCTAAAATAAAAAGATACTTGATATCGACATTGTAGACACATTAATTATTTAGAAAAGATATTCTAGCAGTCTTTTCATTCATGAAGGAATGGATGACCTTAAATGAGAAGACAAGGGACTAGAAGGCTCGCAGCCAAGCCCTGCCCTTATGACCCTAGGTGGAGGTCTCCACCACAGATGCTGCTAAAAAGTGACGGAGAGGCTAGGGACACAGCTGAGGGGCACAGTGCCTGCCTGGCAAGTTGAATTCCCAAAACAAAAAAAGAAGATACAGAAGACCAGTATGTCCCCAACTCACAGAGTTCCATCCTGGGAGAACTGAGTCTTATCCAGCACACCGATACAAGTTTCCAACTCAAATGTTCCTAAGTCAGAGACCTTTTGCCCTTAGGCAGAACCATATCCATTGGGAGAAACTACCCAGCTGGGAGTTAAGAACACAGGTGATGAAAACAGGCTTTAACAGTTTCTCAGTACTCAGCACTCCAACCTCCACTAGGCTTTTCACATTCACTCAACTTTTTTTTTTTTTTTTTATGGGAAGGATCTACAGGGTGTTCAGAGTCTCACTACTAGATCAGACTGGGAGTGATCCACCTGTTTACAGCCTGCCAAGAGCTGGGATTACAGGCATGTGACACCACACCCAGTCTCAACTGCTGTCTCAGCGGGCCCCGGGGGCAGGGCTGGCACTGTAGACCTGGGGATGGAAACCTCTGGCCCCTGTGCCTGCTTGCAGGTGCTTTAATCTGCTATTTGGCCGGCCCTCACTCAAATATTAATTGAAGGCTGAATAAACACTAAAGTAGGAAGTCCATACAGCCAAATTTAATAACCTATTTGGGTCTTAATCTTTATATAGTCAACTTTGCTTTCCAATTCTTATTGGCGTTAGTACTTGAGCTACTTAACTAAGCACTCTGTTGACATAAATGAAAGTCTGGCCAATGGGAACTAGGAGAGAAGACCTTTCATTCAAAACAATTACCCTTCTGATTCAGGACACGGTGAAGAACGCCCAGCTCAGCTTGGTTTATGCCTTTACGCCTCCAGGGTGAGAGGCAACATGGTCGGAGCCCTCATCTCCTGAAGGCCCACTAATGCTTCATTCAGTCCAAACTACCAAAGGGTGGCATGTGTTCCAGAAAGTTCCAGCAGTGGGCAGATTATGAAGAGCAGAACTAAAGGGTTACCTGGGCAGGCACTGGGGTCACGAAGCCAACCTTTGGCCTGGTTCAGTTTGGAGTCTATGGAGGCAAGTGCTCTCTTCATGGCTTCAGTGTCCTTTGGAAGAGAAATCCCACAATTATCCTCTTTGTGATGACTAAAATGCCACGATACAGAGCAGAGAAGTTGCTGCACCACTCATACACAACAGCTGCGGGAGTCCTGCAAGGGCCTTCAGCATCATCTCATCACAGCGCAATTCCTGTTTCTGTGAAAATGCAGCGTCGTACATGCAAATCTTCCGTTAATTCTATTCTGTTGCCTGATATCTCTATTGTTAAAACTGAGAGCTGGTAACATCGCTCAAGCCAAAAGATGTTTAATGCCTGCGGCAGAAGAAAGCCCTGTTGTCACATGCCTCATTATCAGCCTTTCTGCGAGGCGACGTCCATCTACCACAGCCTCACTAGGGCCCTCCTGGCTTCAGACAAGCCTCATTAGTGTGTGGTGGGTGCCACAAATCACAATCCCCTCCACACGTTCTGAAATGCTCGCACACACACTGGATAATGTTTCATGGTATTAATCTCAAACACTGGGGATTATCGGTTGGAAAGAGAAATTGAACTTGTTAATGTAGCAGTTTTGTTTTAATTGTAACAAATAAAGCATTAAATGTTATGCAAGGAGGAGGTATATTTCTGATTCTTCCTACTAGTTCTTATTCTAACAGGAATACCCTTCTCAGTATCCCTCTAACCTGAGAAAGCGGGCAAGATGTAACAAAATGGGTCTTGATTCCTTGTTCACAAGTATGATTCATAACAAAAAGTGTACAACTAACATAAAATAGCCTGGGATGCAGCTAGAAGATAACAGATTAACCCATTTTTAAAAGGCTATGTAGAGGCCAGAGAAATAGCTCAGTAGAATAAGTGCTTGCCTGGAAAGCACAGGGTCCTGCGTTCAATCCCCGGTACCGCCAAAAAAAAAAAAAAAAAAAGAATATGTATTTTTGACCACGCACAGGGATGCATGTCGGTAATCCTACCTACTTGGGAGGCTGAAGCAGGGTGATTGAAAAGTTGAGAACTGGGCAGTTTAGTGAGATGTTGCCTAAAAAAGTAAAAAATGACATTGAGCTAGATGTGGTAGTACATACCTATACTTCCAGCACTATGGGAGGCTGAGGCAGAGGTGACAAGTTCAAATCCAGACTGGGCGATTTGGCACTTAGTAAGAGTAAGTGCCAAGATGTAAAAAGGGCCTGGGGGTGGGTTAACTCAGTACAAAGACCACAGGTTCAATAGCCAGTGTGAGGCCCAGTTCAATATGGAACATACATATTCATTTTTGAAACAAAAAATGCAAGAACAATACAGCAAATACTCACATACCCATCCTGGAATGGATACACCGACCATCTCCTAGGCCTATTTTTAACATCTTAAAAGACAGATTATCTCTTTTTTGCTCTAGGGAACTGATCCATCAATGCACAGAGGTAACCTCTGAAATTCTAGGCAATGTCCTACAATTCCTAATTTCAGTATCCAATCCTACAGAGCCATAGGTCTTAAGGGTGTTGTGCCACCAGTTTCCCACAAGGGGGCAGCAGCTGCATCCCAGCTGCCAACTCAAGGGAGGTAACCAACAAAAAGTACTTGCTTGAAAAGGACTCTGAGCTTTAGGCTTCCTTCTTCTCCCCTCTGAACAGACATAGACTGTTTACCTGTTCTTTTTTTTGTTAAACCTTCTTTTTATTTATTTATTTGTTTGTTTGTTTGTTTGCTTGTTGTGTTTGTTTCTTTATTTATTTATTTTGTAGCTGGCTCAGCCTGCCCTGGTGGTGGCGCTGGCGCAGCATGTGGTGCCGGGGATCGAACCGCAGTCCCTGCAGTTGCCTGAGCCTTCCTACGCAGGCGCTTTAGACCACTGAACCATCTCGCCGGCCCCTGTTTACCTGTTCTAACCTTAATTCTCAGCCACAGGGGGGAAGATATGAACTAAATTATTGGAGGGAAATTAAAATATTATCAATATCTGAAATTATGGCAGCTATGAATTAAGGGTGGCTTCAGCAGCCAGGCACAATGGCACACACACATAATCCCACACTCAGAAGACCGAGGCATCCCAGGCCAGCCTGGGCAACTATTAAGACCTTGCCTCAAGACAAATGTAAAAAGCTGATGTAGCTCAGTGTGAAGGCCCCAGATTCAATCTCTAATGCCAAAAAGAAAGAAAGAAAAAGTTGGGGAAAAAATCTATTTCAAAATCCACCTGTAGCTGGTACAGGCGGACAGGTGGAAAGTAGTTTCCACACACACACACACACACACACAAGGGATGGAGCTGATTTGTTTCGTTTGAGACTAGATTTCTCAACTAGCCTCCCCAAGTGCTGGGGTTACAGGTCTGCCACCACACTCAGTGACAAACAAAGCATTTTTTAAGTACTTTGATTCTCGCATGATTTAAATACCTCTTCTGTTCATCCACCTTATTTTACATTAATTTGTGCAGTGAATTTGACCTCCAAAAGTAACGTAAAGCCGTATTCCAGATTCGCAAGACCCTGGCCTTGAACTCACTATGTATCCCAGACTGGCCTTGAGCTCTTGGTAACCCTTCTGTCTTAGCCTCCTCCTGAGCGCTGGGATTACAAACGAATCCCAAATCAGTATCTTCCTAAAAGAGAAATCTTGAGGGCCGGCCAGATAGCTCAACAGACTAAAGCACCTACTTAGGCAGAGCACAGCGGGCACAGTGGCCAGGGTTCAGTCCCCAGTGTGCAGTGCTGGTGGCGGCTCTGCCCCCAGGGTGCCACTGAGACTGGGCCTGGTGGCGTACGTGCCTATAATCCCAGCTCTTGAGAGACTGAAAACAAGAGGATCACTACAAGTCTGACGTGGTAAGATCCTGTACTACATATATATATATATAAAAACAGGGAGCTGGGGATGGCTGTGTGTATTTGGGCTTTGGTTAGTACTGCTCAGAAAACAAGCCCTAGAACTGCTTGTCCTCTGGTGCCCCAAAGTGATTTGAAATGCAACAGACCAGCTTTGCTGTACTCGGCATCCTCAGAAATCACTTCTTTTCCTAATAAGCTCAGATGATCCCAGGATTCCAAGGAAAGGATATTCTCAGCAAGCGAGTAACAGACTCCTGAGTGGGCGGTTAATTCCACAAATGAAAACCAAGAGGTGCTCTTTTTCACCTAAACAGAATCAATGGAAATGTAGAATGGAGGGGCCTTTCACAGCTGGGGGGTTTCAACTGGTTACCAATTGGGTTTTTCTTTGCGGGGGAGTGATCTTTGGAGACAGCATCTTACTATATAGCCCAGGTTGGTCTCCAACTCACCGCAATCCTCCTGCCTCAGCCTCCCCAATTGCTTGGATTACAGGTATGTGCTATCACATCCAGATAGTTATCAGCTTTTAATACATAAATCTTAGGTAAATTTAAAGATTTAACACTGTCACTGAAAGGGCCATTTTAAATTTTCTTGAATAAAACAGTTCATTACAATCACTTAAACAATGTAGCACAATGTTATAGCTATGAAAAGTAGTTTTTTTTTTAAAGGAAGGGTCTACAGGGTGTTCAGGGACTCGTAGTGATTCGCCTGCTTACAGCCTCCCAAGAGCTGGGCATGGCGTGTGTACCACCATGCCCAGTCTTACTGCAGTCCCAGCACACCTCGGGGTGGGGCTGACATGGCAGGCCTAGGGATTGAACCCCAGCCCCTGCTCCTGCTTGCAAGTACTCTAACCTGCTGAGCTGATTTGGCTGGCCCTTGAAAAATTTTGATAGAAAGAAATATTTTGGTTTGTTTGTTTGTTTATCAGGATTCAAACTCAGAACCTTTGTACTTGCCAGGAAGGCACTACTATATCCCTGGCTCCAGGAAGAAATACTTTGGTCTCTAAAAGTCTTGTATATATTCCTTTTGAAAGGCAACATTTATGATGCAATTGATAGAATTCTGCTGTAAGCGACATAAGGACACTAATATTAGATATGACAAAAATAATTCATTAAACATTAAGGTCTAGAGGTCAGTTTGGAGATACATATATTTATAAAAGGTCAAAATGATTATAATTCAGTCAACTGTACCATGTACCACAAGCATTTTGTTAAACTTTTTTTTTAACTTTATTTATGTTATGGGTGTGTGCTGGCATAGCATGTGGTGCCGGGGATTGAACCACGGTCCCTGCGGTTGTCTAAGCTTGCCTAAGCAGGCACTTTAGACTGCTGAGCCATCTCACCTGCCCCACATTTTGTTAAACTTCTTAGTATAAGTACTTACACAGAGTACAAGTTCGATCTGAATGAAACAGAAAATACTACACCCGGGCCAGAGAGATAGCTCCGTGGCACAAGTGCCTGCCTGGCAAGTGCGAGATCTCGAGTTCGAGCCCCGGTCCCACAAAACAAACAAAAAACCAAGAAAATACTACACCCTTCCATACTCTTTTTTATAAGCATTCAAATTTAGAAAACAAGCTCAGCACCATTTTCTGATGTGTTTTGGGTGGGTTTTAAGAGTGAGTAGAGAAAGACCGGGCACATCTGTGTGATAGCTGGCAGGCATCTATCTGATCGTCGCACCCTTCAGCAGGAATCTATTCTCAGATCAAGTTTAAAATTAAAAAGCAGCACACTGGCACTCTCTCGCTCATACCAGAGGTGGAAGGACAGCTGGAAGAAGCTGTTCTACACTTGCTCAGGAGCTGAAACATTCCTAAAGTGTATGAATACACTTGGGTAGGCGCAGCCATAATGTCTTCATGTTGTATATGTGAAGGAAGAAAAGCAACTTTGCTCTCAAACAAAAAAGAGCTCCTGTGAGTAACAGTGAGCTCCTCCTGATAACCAAAGAGGAAGTATCAAGGAAAGTGAATTCCAGGAT
>PVKN010022398.1:0-15150 GCA_004027915.1 Capromys pilorides
ATTTTATTTATTTATTTATTTGTTTGCTTGTTGTGTTTGTTTGTTTCTTTATTTATTCATTTTGTGGCTGGCTCAGCCTGCCCTGGTGGTGGCGCTGGCGCAGCATGTGGTGCCGGGGATCGAACTGCAGTCCCCGCAGTTGCCTGAGCCCTCCCAAGCAGGCGCTTTAGACCACTGAACCATCTCGCCGGCCCCACATTTCAAAACTAGATAGCAATGACTATCTCTTGATGCAAACCAAACCTGAACATAAGACCTTTTGAACCATTTTTGTTCTTTTTTACAATATCTTTTTTAAATTTTATATATATATATTTCGTCTTTTTAGAATGAGATTTTTTTTTTTTTTTTTTTTTTTTTTTTTTTTGCGGCACTGGTGTTCGAACTCATGACCTTGCACTTGTCAGGTAGGCACTTGTGCCATGGAGCTGTCTCTCCAGCCTCTTTTTTGTCTTTTTGAGACAGGATCTCACTATGCAGTTCAGGCTGGCCTTGAGCTCACTTTTTGTAGCCCAGGCTGGTCTCAAACTCGCACTGATCCTCCTGCCTCAGCCACCAAAAAGTGCCAGGATTATAGGCCTGTGCCACCACAGCCTGGCTTGAAATATATTTTTTTTAACTTTATCTATGTTATGGCCAGCTCAGCCTGCCCTGTGGGTGGGTCTGGCGCAGCATGTGGTGCCAGGAATCAAATTGCAGTCCCTGTGGTTGCCCAAGCTTGCCTAAGCAGGCATCCTAGACCTCTGGGCTATCTTGTCAGCCCCTACTGATGCAGGGAGAAAAAAACTGATCTGGGGTGGATAAACCTCCAAATGATAAAGAGGAAAACTGATCTCCAACCTGAAAAGTACCTGGGACAAGTTCGTGTTCTCTAAAACCGAAGAATGAATTTTAGGAACAAATAGGGGTAAAGAGCAGAACATATTTATTGAGGGAAACAAAGCTTCTGTCTGAGAGAGGGACAGGAGAGGGGTCCCAAGTTGGTGTCCCCGGGAAGCTCCAGGGACTTTTACAGAGGAAAACCATGTGGTGAGGCAGGTCTAAAGTTGTGGAGAAGACATGGGAACTTGCTTATGTGGGTATCAGGTGGGACAAAACTATAGTCAACCAATGAGATTACAAGCACAATTGCTTAGGTAAAATTGATTAATATCGGGATCCAATGAGAAAGCAAGTCATGTAGCAAGCAGGCAAGAATATAGAGCAAGGTCTCTTCCTGTTGGGCTTGGGCTGGTGACTCTTTCCAGGCTCTTTCAAGGTGATTGATACTTATTTAGCTCATCAATCCCTGATGCCCACCCTTAAGGAAGTGTGTAGTTGCTTCTGTTTACTCTTGTCTTGAGATCTGGCCCGCAGCGGAGGAGTGTCTATCTCTAGTTGTAAAGTCACCTTGTCTTCCATGTCATCCTTGAGGGCCTGGCCCTGTCTGACTGCCTATAATATTTCTGTCTAATTCAGTTGCCTACAACGATTGTTTGCAGGGACAACAACTGCTGTCCCTCTTTGGGCTAAGAATTTTGCTTTGCTTGGTTAATGATGAGGACAGTCTTTATCTTACAAATAGACACTGTGTTTCTCTTTGTTGCTCTGCATTTCAAGGCTGTTTGTAGTTTTAAATTCTGAAAGTGTTTTTGAGCCTGGCTTCCTGAGGCTGTGGTCAGAAATGTGGGTCCATGTTCCCTGGTCAGGACTTGGGGTGAGTGAGGCTATGGGGGTCCTGATGTAAGGATGAGGGCACAGGTGATGAAGGCTGTTAACCCATAATGGGGTTTGGCTGGCTGCAGCCACTGCAGACCTTAGTTGGGCCTTTGCACATTCAGGGGACTTTATTCAACTTTCAGAGCTGCTGTGGGGCTCCTTGGGGAGGCCAGGCAGGTGAGACACCATGTAACTCGGCAACCCTGTGTTGTAGGCCGCTCTCTCATGGGGTGTGTGATGGGTCTCTCCTGCCAATTCCCGAGCTAGGGAGGCTCTTGGCCTCATCTCTGCCCCAGTCATCTGAGGTCTGAAGTTCTATGAATCTAATTAAAACCCAGGAGGAAAACAGCGAGAAAGCCCCTCTTGGAGCAGATGCAGTGAGAATCCTTGTGTGGGTGGTGGTTGTGGACCCAGTGTGCTGTCTCTGCGGCTCCATGCTCTGGCACCTGGCATGGTTTGCCACAAACTAGCTCTTTGGTTGCGGGCTCTGGATTTCGTACTCCAGAGGTTCCAAGTGGGATTAAAGGGAGATTCTGAAGTATTTAATGGAAGACATCTCTGAATGCGATGTGTGTTCTGCCAAGAAGGAAAGAGAAAATGCTTTGTGAGCCAAAAGGTAGATCCTTGTTATCTGTGGTTTTAATCAGGGTGGAGTGGGAGTTCCTGGGGCTAAGTCCCAGGAGAAAGCTGCTGAGATAGGAAGCTCCTCTGTGACCTTCCTGAGATGACGTTTCCGGGGTGGGTGGTGGCAGAATCGACCCCAGAGAAGGTGTTGCCTGCCTGAGGGCTCTAGAGTTGCCGGGAAGGTTGGCAAATAGACCTCAACAGGGAGCCTGGAACACAGGACCAAGCCCTGAGACATTCAAGCTGCAGTGAAGTGAGTTGCATTTGGGTGGACAAAGTGGCCCAGTTGGGACAGAATGTGCAGTGCCCGAAAGTGCATGGTTGGGGTCCCGTGGCCAGGATTTGCCTTTTCCTTACCAGCAGTTTGCAGCTGTGCCTACTGTGTGCCCAGCCACATGGGAGCCAGAGAGGTGGGAGTGAACAGGCTTGGGAGTTGTGATGGAGGAGCTCCAAAAATGGTCTTTGCCCTCCCCCTACCGTGGAGGCAGTCTTGGAAGGAGCAAGGCTGTTCCCTGCAGACCCTGGGGCCTCTCAGGAGAAGTGGCCTGTTTCAGTGCTCAGGTTTGGTTTCGGCAGGAGAAGGTGTGAATTCTGGCTCCAGGGTCCTCCCTAGGCAAGTTCAGCACAGGCATTAGGAAGGGGCTGGCATGGTCTTAGGGTCTTACAGAGAAGACGAGGCACCATCTTCCACCTTCTGCAGTGTCTCCACTCCCCAGAACATCCTAAGATGCTGTCTGAGACCACTCTGTTTGGTTCCTTCCTCCTGGCAAAGGAGTTGTGACCTCACAGGGGTGAGCAAGGGAGGTAGCATCCAGGTGACACTAGAGAGTAGTTCCTGGTAGGTGATGCCATGTCCTCAGTGCCAAAGATCTACCACCCCCCACACCCCACTCTTTTCCGTCCCTTCCATTGCTGGACTTCCTGAGTCCTCCATGCCATGGCTAGAGCCCTGATCTCTGATGAGCATTTCAGAGCACTTCTTCAGGAGGCAAGCTCCCCTCTGGGACTGGAGAAGAGGCAGGATGGGGGTTGAGGGGCACTGATCAAGCCCCTGGCAAACTGGCAGTTGGAGGGTTAAGGCTGGGTTGCCTGACTCTGAGCTGGTCTGAGCTGGCCCCGCCCCGCCCCTGTTTGGATGAAGGGGGGCCATCTAGGGCCCTGAGAGGTCCGTGGCTCCTCACAGAGCTGTTCTGTGCTCTGGTCCCTGCCAGACCTGCTCCTGCAGCCACCAGGGAGTCCTGCCACCAGGCTAGCACCTCTCCCACCGCCCGGCTTCTCAGAGCCAGCAGCTGTTGCTACCGGCTGTCCCCAAGGGCAGGGCCTTCTCCACTTTTGTGCTCTGATCAAGATGTGGTAACCACTTTCCCTGGGCCCCACAGGCCCTATAAAGGGAGGCTGGTTCTAGTGGGACCAGCTCGGCCACCTCCTCAGTGCCAGGATCCCGCTCAAAAGGTAGGGAGTGAATGAATCTGCTTTGGCAAGTTGTCTTTGAGCCCCTTGTCTGGCGATTAGAAGGAACAGTGGCTTCAGCTAACCACTGCCTACCAAGCGCTTCCTTATTCCATGCCTAGCTTTGCCTTCTGTCCAGGAGCTTGACTGAGCAGAGGCCCGGAGGTGTGCAGTGACTTGCCCAAGGCCACACAGCTACCAAGAGTCTGAGTCAGGATCTGGACCCTTTTAGTCCAGAACCAGAGTTTCCCACTAGGTGCTTCCTCAAGCTTATTTGTAGAGGTCCCTGGGCCCTAGGAGAGGCTGACGTTTTCTTCTCAGAGATTTTTGCTGGGAGTTAAGGAGATTCTTTGGCCATTTGGTAGTTTGGCTTGTGCATCTGTGCTATTTCTGAAACCCTGGGAGGTTCACAGAGGCCCAGAACCCAGATGTAAGTTGGCAGCCACAGAAGGAAGCCGGGTGGCTCCTGGAAAGGGAAGACCCTGAGGGGCATAGCGGGGCTGGGTGCCAGGCTGAAGTGCATGGGCTTGGGACATAGAGAGCTAAGTCATGTTTGAGTGCAGTAACAGAACCTGATCACATCCACATAGCAGGAAAAGAACTGGCTCAGAGTACCCTGTGGTTAGAGCAAGGAGCCCTGTGAAAGGCTGGTGTGGGGGTGTCAGTTGCCCTTGGTGCTGGTGGATGAGGCCTGGGCCTGGGGTGGCAGACGTGGTCAGGGAGGTGTGCAGGAAGTGTGGCTTCCTCGAAGAACCACACAGCCAGGGAGACAGCAGGCCTGGAGTGCTGGGTTGAGGTGCTGCTCCCAAAAGGGGCCATGGAGCTAAGCCAGTGGCCCCAGGATCCTTGCAGGGACCACGTTTCTGGGCCACCCTGCTTCACCCAGGGCCCTTCTTTCTGTCTTCTCATCTTAGAGCACAAGAGCTATGACTTCCAATACCCAGCCTCTAAGCCCCCATCCAGCTGAGGACATGGGGGTGGGGTCCCAGCACCTTCAGCCTGTGGAGCCACTTGGTTCTGTGCCTAGGGAAAAGGCACAGGCGATGCTGGGTGGGCAGGAGGAGGAGGTGTGTTCTCGCTGAGTGCTCTGGTTCCTCTTGCCAGGTGAATATTTACAAATACTCCCAGTCACTCACTTGGCAACACCAGCACCACTGATCCCTTGGGTACTGTCCAACTACCCCCTCCACCACCCCATGGCTGCTGTAACCCAGAGAGGCTCCTAGGGCACAGAAGAAGGCAGCCACGGCTAGAACCCCAGGGACCACCCCAAGTTGGCAGAGAGGTCAAAGGAGGCCAAGGCCCAGGAAAGACTGAGAGGAGACCCAACTCCCAGACCTCTTACAGGCCGAGGAATTGGTGATGTGGGCAGACTTCAAGGCCAATGTCCTGAGAGGACCTGGACTTGCAGCTCTGCCCTGCAGCAGCTCTCAGGTCTGAAGGGAACCTCAGGGTAAATAGAGCCGTTGAACCTCAGCAGTTCAACAGCCTGAGAAGACAGTGATCCTAGAAGAACAATCTTCTGGTCACTGCCCAGCCATGTAGAGGTACAGGCCCCATCTTGGGGCCAGAGCAGCTGTAGCCACTACAGATACCTCCTTAGGGGTGGGAACCTCGCCTGATAGCCAAGTTCTCTGCCAGCTGCTCTCCATTGCCCCAGGAGAGAAGAAAAAACCCCACCAAGAGGAGGTGGCAAGTTCCTGATGTGGGACCAGGAGGAAGCCCATCTGCTAAGCACACTGGATGAGCAGCCCCGTGGGCTGATCCCCTTGTCCACGACTACTGGCCTGTGCTTCCACCTGTCTTGCAAAGTGCAGGGAGCTGTGAGGATCACACCGTGCCACATGCAGGAAAGGGCTTCCCAGGTGTCAGACATTCAGGACGTTTAGACAAGTTCTACTTTTCCTTCTGCTGAGGGCTGTGCTAATTAATATAGCAACTTCATAAAGCTCAGCATATCCTAGGGGCCAGCCTCACACTTGTGGTGCTGACCTTCATACAGGTTTTCATAGGCCTAAGACTTTATTACCTGAACAGAATTTTCAGTTTCCTGAATATTCCATACACTCTTACAACTCCAGCCTTTGTGTTTGCTTTTCTCTGCTGGGCCTCCATTCCTCTTTATCCTATATCTCAGCATGAGTTTCGCTTCCTGTCAGGAGGCTACCCTGACCTACCATACCTGAATGAGGCACTTCTCTGGCTTGCCATGTCTGACCACAGCCTGGACTACACTGCCCTCTGTCCTTCATATCTCCTCCCATGGGACTTAGAATAGGTCTAACATTGAAGTGGGTGAGAGCAAGGGCTATATGAGGGTCTGTTGGCTGGCCAACGATCAAATGAGTGGGTGGGTGAGTGGGTGGATGGGTGGACGGATAGGTGGATGGATGGATGGGTGGGTGGATGGATGGATGAACAGGTGGATGGATGGATGGATGGAAAGGTGGATGCATAGGTGGATAAATGAGTGGATGGGTAGATGGATAGATGGAAGGAGAGAAGGAAGAAAAGATGGATGGACGGGTAAATAGATGGATAGATGGGTAGATAGATGGAAGGTGAGTAGCTATGCTCTGTTTACTATTCTACACTGTACCCAGTGCCACAAATACCTATTTTCTCCTGAAGCTTAGGGTCTATCGGCAAAAGCCAAAGACTAGACGCTCCTTCCAGGCTGTCTTTAAGACTGTTGGGACTATGTAGCTCATCTGTGTGGATTACTCAGGTTTCTTGGGCCTTGGCTTTTCAGCCTACTGCATCAGTTCAGTTCATTAACGAGAACGTCAGTCAGCTCGGAGCCCACTCCAGGAGCTGGCAACTTTGTCTAGATTTTCCACTGAGTAACAAGTCATCTATCTGATAGACCTGGCTGTGACTTGGCCACCACATCTGTAGTGTAGGGAATTCACTGTCCCTGAGAGGCCAGCTGGCAAAAGAGCCAGTACTCCCATCATAGCTTTCTGTGGCTAATTCTCTGTAGTCTGTTGTCCTCTGCTTTGGTGGTGTAGAACCTTACTGAACCTGACTGCTAGGGGTGGGTCCCCCTGAGACATGCCCTCATAACTGACCCAGGTAAGATGGCCTGGACTTTGGCTCTACCAACCTGGAAGTCCCTTTTCCTGCTCCTAGGAACCCCAGATCTTACAGAGGGTCAGTGAGGATCCCCAGGGCTCTTACCACCTCTGTGCACCTGTGGAGCATAAACCCCTCTCATAATCCCACAGGAGGGAGCCCTCCTGCCTCTGCCTTGCATTTGGGCCAGCATGTCTCAGGCCTCCTTCTTGCCCCTTGGCTGTGTGCCTGACGTTGAGCAGCCTCTCAGTCTGACAACCACATCCCTTGGCTGGCTCTTTAGTTCTGTGACTGCACCAGGAAGTGAAGGGAGCTTCTATGTTCCTGAGGGAAGTAGAGGCTCAGTCGAACACCACTTACAAGAGATCTGAATGAAGACTGCTCTGTCTGGCTCTTTCGCCCCTCCCCCAGTGGCAGCTTTGCACACTGCTGACTTCATCTTCATGCGGGTGGGGAGGTTACACTGTAGCACAAGTACCATTGGAATTTCAGCAGCTATCTCCTCCCTTGAGGGTCAAGCAATTGTTTGGCTGGTATCCAGTGGCTGCAGAGTAGCCACTGTTGCATTTCTTCTTGTTCCCAAGAAGGAAAACCACAGCCACTGCTTCTGAGGACTGAAGGCCCATCTGGGGGGTGCCTGTGGGCGGTGGGTGGTAGGCAGAACCCACCATCATTACAGGGCAGTGACACGAAGGGGTCCCGGTGCGATGCCAACAACCCCCAACAACTTTGTCAGTCCTGGCCAGAGAACCCTGCTCCCATCTGACTGGTGCACTGCCCTGGGTGGCTTCTTTTTCCTCTTCTTCTTCCCCTTCTCCTTCTCCTTCTCCTTCTCCTTCTCCTTCTCCTTCTCCTTCTCCTTCTCCTTCTTCTCCTTCTTCTTCTTCTTCCTCTTCTTCTTCTTCCTCTTCTTCTTCTTCTTCTTCTTCTTCTTCTTCCTCTTCTTTAACATATTATGGCCGGCTCAGCCTGTCCTGAGGATGGGGCTGGCACAGCATGTGGTGCCAGGGATCGAACCTCAGTCCCTGCCTATACCTAAGCCTGCCTAAGCAGGTGTTTTAGACCACTGAGCTATCTTGCCAGCCCACTGGATGGCTTCTTCACCTAGCAGCCAACAAGAGGACACGAACACATTCTGGAACCAAAGCCTGCTCATCGTCTACCCCAGGGCTTCCCCCTGTGTCCTCAAGAGCCCACCGTACCACGTGGGCTGCCGTGGGTGATGATGATAACCTGGCCACCTTCTGTGACATCATAAACAAAGCTGAGCCCTTTCTCTGAGATCCTTGGTTCCTTCTCTTGTCAGTGTAATACGCATTCCCCTCTGCTCCCCCTTTTCCTGTGGACGCTGGCTGAAGGGATCAGGGTCCAGTTAGCAATAGACCAGTTGTGCTTCTCAACTTAACGTGTGGCTATGCTGAGCCCTCTGTTCTCGGGCCCAGGTAGGCTGTGACTTCCTGTTGTGAGGCCTGTGGGCATTTGTCTAGGCTCATTTGTGGAAGCAGCCTCACTCCTCTTCATTCTCTCTGTCAGTGTCAGGGCTGGGCTGACAGTTTAGAGCCAGAGCAAGGTGACACCTCCATCCTGTTACTCCAGTTCTCCCAGATACTGCTAGGCATTACTGCCACCCTTTCAATCTTTTCCACACTCTAGGAGCAAAGATAAATGAAACACAGGTGAACATGTAGCAGAGCTCCATGCTCAGAGATGCTCTTGAACTCAAAAACAGATGTGAGCCATAACCTAGGGCCTGAGCCTGTGGTTCTCAGGGAAAGTGGACCAGATGTCTGCCAGGGGTAAGTCCCAGGGCTCTAGGCTCTTACCAGAAATAGCCTTTTTCAGGTAGCCAGCTTCTGGGATACACTGTGTTACACCAGAAAACTGTACACCCCCAGCTTGCCCAGGGCCTGCCCCTCAGTGCACTAGGGCAGAGTCACCTGTGACCAATGTCCCCTACCCCCAGGGCCTGCCTTCTTGTCTACTCTCTCATCTGCCTCCTGTTTCTTTCTTTCTTTTTTTTTTTTTTTTTTTAGTTTTAGATTTTTATTTGCTGGTTAATTCAAAAGGTGAATGTTGCATTATTTTATATTTAAACATAACTCAAAAAGTAAGACTTTCAAAACAAGAAAAATTTAACAGTGGTTGTATTATATATGTTCATCATCAAATCTGTTTAGATTGTGCCTCCTGTTTCTTACAGAGTTTGTTCTCTCACTTCTGGAAAAGATGCAGACACAAGAGATTCTGAGGATGCTGCGGCTGCCTGAGATGGGTGACTTGGGCCAGTTTTTCCGCAGCCTGTCAGCCACCACCCTTGTGAGTATGGGTGCCTTGGCTGCCGTCCTCGCCTACTGGTTCACTCACCGGCCGAAGGCCTTGACCCCACCATGCAATCTTCTGATGCAGTCGGAAGAAGTGGAGGTGGGTGTGTGAGTGTGTGTGGGTGTGTGGGTGTGTGTGGGTGTGGCAGGAGGAGCTGGTGACAGCAAGTAGCAAGCAGAGGACAGGCATCCTGAAGGCAGAAACCAAACGGGCAGCTTGTTCCACCCTCAGTAGCCCTGGCCGCTGGCAGCTAACCAACATGCTGCAGCTGCCTTAAGTAAGAGCTTGCTCCCAACAGCCTGCCCAGTCCTTGCACAGGGCTTCTGGGCTGTCTGCCTCTTCAGCGGGGGCCTCCATCACTAGGCAGGTCCTCAGGGGCTCCGAGGCAAATCCCCTCCCAAACCTGGACTCAGGTCAGTGCAGGGACCCTGAGCGGGGCCCAGGCCAAGGATCTTGGCCCTTGGGGGCCTGTGGGCTCAGAGGTGGAGCCGCTGTGAGGAAAGCGTACTGTGGTCCAGCAGACTGGGGCATTTGGTGGGGGGAGCCTGGAAGAACTGGTGAGGTCCGCTTCTTCACTAAGCATGTAGAATTTTATTTTGCCTTTTTAATAAGTTTGCCTTGTTTCTAAACTTTCATTCTGTTCATGTTTAATGGACACTATATACTCACATGTCAGCAAGAAGCAAAAGGTATATGCCGGAGCTTCTTCTCCTGGTGCCCATTTATTCCCTGAGGCAACCTGTGTCACCAGCTCTGTCCCAATGTCAAGCAAATACTGTCTGTAGCCATATAGAAAAGGCACAAAATGACAAAATCAGAATTGAAACTGGGGACATGTTCTGTTTCTTGTGCTTCTGGCATCATTTAAGAAACCAATCAAAACCCAAAGTCAAGATTTTTTTTCTTTTCCCTGGAATCGGGGATTAAACTCAGGGGCTTGCACTTGCCAGGCAAGTACTTATTTTACTGAGCTATCTCCCCAGCCTCCAGATTTTTTCTTTCTTTCTTTCTTTTTTTTTTTTTTTTTTAATGTGTTTGGTACAGAGTCTCAGTACGCAGCTCATACTTGTGGTGATCCTCCTGTTTTCAGCCTCCCCGGCTGGGATTCCAGACATGCAGCGCCACACCCTGACTCCATTGCTGATTTAGCATATCCCAGGGGCAGGGCTGGCAAGGCACGCAGGTCTGGGATCAAATCCTGGTGCCCGTGCTTGCCAAAGCAGGCGTTTAGTTGGCTGAGCTATCTCACCGGCCTGTTCCTATATTTTCTCTTATTTATTTTTTTGTGGGGGAAGATGTCCTTTTTTTTGAGACAGGGTCTCACTCTGCAGTTCAGGCTGGCCTTGAGCTCACTTTTTGTAGCCTAGGCTGGTCATGAACTCCCACGGATCCTCCTGCCTCAGCCTCCCAAGTGCTGGGACTACAGGTGTGCGCCACCACGCCCAGCCTATTCCTATATTTTCTAACTTGCACTGGAAGTACACATCCTAACTATCATCAACACCATGATGTTTTGCCTAGCTGGAGGGTATAAGTCAGGCTGGGGGCTGAACCACAAGGGCATTTTCCCAGCAGGTAGTGTTTGGGGAGGCAGAAGTGTGTATGTGAAGCACCAGTGCTTTGGGAAAAGGTGTGGTGCAGGGGGCTGGACTCGCTAATGAGTGCTGATGATAGCCTGCGCTGAGTGCAGGGTTGTGCCTCTAGGAGCTGTGTGTGTCTTGCCAGATTCTTAGCTCTCTGAGTCTCAGTGTCCTGTTTAGTACTGTGGTAGGAAGAATGTGTACCTGCTCAGGGGCAGTGGCACAAGCATGCAGTCCCAGCTACTATTGAGAGTAGAACCGAAGAGATCATGGTCTTCTATTCAGGGAACCAAAGCAGAGGCTCACAGACTGCAGGTCAACGTGGGTAACTCATTAAGACCCTGTCTCAAAATGTAAAACAAGCCATTTTGTGGACACTGGGTAACTGCATGTTTGTAGAGTAGCTGATTTGGAGGGGAGCAGGAGGATCCACTGGGCATGTATAGTTTTGAAAACCTCTGCATTTCTGACCATGCATCATCATGATTCCTGCCCATTGCACTGTAGGGTTTATGTAGGAAATCTTGGCAACAGTGGCAACAAGACTGAACTGGAGTGGGCTTTTGGCTATTACAGACCACTGCGGAGTGTGGGGCTTGCTAGAAATCCTCCTGGCTTTGCTTTTGTTGAAGCTGAGGATCCCAGAGATGCAGCGGATGCTGTCAGGGAGCTAGATGGAAGAGCATTATGTGGCTGCCATGTCAGAGCAGAACTGCTCAATGGTGAAAAGAAGTCAAAATCATGGCCCTCCTCCTTCTAGGGGTCATCACCCTTGAGATGATTATCGTAGGAGGAGTCCTCCACCTTGCTGCAGATCGCCATGCAGGAGAAGTTTCTCTCGCAGCTGGAGTAGGTCTCTTTCTAGAGAGAGGAGAAAAGAAATCATAAGCCGTCCTGATCCTAGGTCTCACAGCCTATCTAGGTCAAATGAAAGGAAATAGAAGATTGGTTTGCAGGAGAAGTAGTATACAGGAATTAACTTCACTGATGGGAGTATGTACAAAAAAATCCAAGTTTTGTTTGAGATTTTATAAGCTTGATGCATTTTTAAGATGTTTTAGCTGTTACATTGATACAGGAAGAAAAAAATGATCCCAGGTATATGACCTCCAAAATGATATAGGAGAAAAATGATCTCTCAACCTGAAAAGTACCTGGGACATGTTCGTGTTTTCTAAAACTGAAGAATGAATTTTAGGAACAAATGAAGGTTATGAGAAGAATAGATTTATTGAGGGATAGAAAGCTCCTGTCTGAGAGAGGGACAGGAATTGAGGGGGGGGGGAAATCCCAAGCAGGTTTCCCCGGGGAAGATGTCTTTTCCAGGGACTTTTATAGAGGAAAACCATGTTGTGAGGCAGGTCTAAGGTGGTGCAAAAGACATGGGAACTCACTTAGGTGGGCATAAGGTGGGACAAAACTATGATCAACCAATGAGATTATAAGCACCATTGCTCAGGTAAAATTGATTAAATCCAGTACCAAAATGGGGAAGCAAGTCACATAGCAAGTGGGCAAGAATAAGTTACAAAGAGCTGGGTGTTGTGGATCACACCTGTAATCCCAGCACTTGAGAGGCTGAGGCAGCAGGATCAGTACAAGCTCAAGGCCAGCCTGAACTGCATAGCGAGACTCTGTCTCAAAAAGACTAAAAAAAAAAGAAAAGAAAAAACCTCAAAAAAACAGGGCTAGGGAGATAGCTCCGAGGCACAAGTGTCTGCCTGGCTAGTGCATGGTCGTGAGTTCAAACCCCAGTCCTGCAAGAAAAAGACAAGTCTTGCTAAGGTTTGCCAGGAGTGGTAGCACACACCTATAATCCAAGCACTTGGGAGGCTGAAGCAAGAGGATTGGTGTGAGTTCAAGACCAGCCTGGGCTGCAAAAGTGAGTTCAAGGCCACCCTGAACTGCATGGAGAGGTCCTGTCTCAAAGACAAAAAAAAAAAAAAAAAAAAAAAAAAAAAAAAAGAATACTGAACAAGGTCCTGTTGGGCTTGTGCTAGTGACTCTTTCAGGCTCTTTCAAGGTGATTGATACTTATTTATCATATCAATCTCTGATGCCCATCCTTAGGGAAGCACGTGGCTGCATTTGCTTACTCTTGTCTTGAGATCTGGCCCGTGGCAGAGCAGCGTCTGTCCATAGTTGTGAAGTCACCTTGTCTTCCATTTTGTCTCCTTGAGGGCCTGGCCCTGTCTGACTGCCTATAATATTTCTAATTTAGCTGCCTACAACAACCTTTGTGTCTTGGAACAGTGATACACAAGAATGTAATTTTCTGTGGTTTGAGCTGGATCATACAAGGCATATAATACCAAGAATCATTACAATGTTCCCTTAAGCAGAATTAAATTTGTTTCAAACTTTAGTCTTGCACAGACTGAAAATCAACCTCTAAACTCTGCCTAGTTAAAATGTGGTGTTTAATGTTACAGAAACAAAACTGGCAAAAATTGAACAAGACCTGTTTCATAGCTGAGATAAACGTGCCACCAGGTACAGATAAAGGCCGCATGCAGAGCTGGGTGAGCGTGGTTTTAAAAATGGAACTGGTCTTTATCCTGGGCAGAGGTTTCCTGGTTGGTATGGAATCAGGTAAATTTCAAGGGAGAGGCCCGGCGTGGTGGCACATGCCTATAATCCCAGCACTTGGGAGGCTGAGGCAGCAGGATCGCTGCAAGTTCGAGACCAGTCTGGGCTACAAAAGTGAGCTCAAGGCCAGTCTGAACTGCATAGCGAGACCCTGTCTCAAGAAGACAAATTCAAGGGAGTTTACCTTTCCCGGACAGCTGTTTGAAACTTTATTTGGAAACCTGAGATTTCAAAGAACCAATGTCCTGCCTATTTAAGGATGCACTGTAGAGCTGCACTTTTGCATTACTGTGCAAGATTTTCTTCATGCTGTCATTTGTAATATGTTTTGTGAGACTCTTTGGGATTAAAGTTTTTGTTACAAATTGTTATATAGCAACAACAATGACTGAAGGAAAATAACAACAAAAGGCTAAGGATATATCTCAGTGCAGAGGCCTGGGTTTAATCCCTAGTACCAAAAAGGAGAGAGGTTTCCTCTGGTGGCCAGGATTTGGTTTGATGGTACAGATAAGTCGCTGTGCATAATTTAGTTAAGCTTAAATCATGACTCATCTGGAGAGGTCAGCAAGGACAGTGCTCCAGGCCTGGCCAGGGATTCATGGGACAGGCAGCATGGATTTCCTTGGGGATTTCATTACAGCAAGGTGTCTGATTTTGTTGTGAAAGGGCAGCCATGGGGGTGGGGGCGGGGAGCAGGTAGGCACAAGGAAGGAACTGGGGACATCTGGATGGGAGGCACCCTGGGGGTCTGGATGGGGTCAGGGTGTGATGTGGGGGGCTGTCACAGGATGGGCCATCAGATGGCTCTGACTGATCAGAACTAAGCTGTCCCCTCCTGGCCTCGTGCATGGGAGCAGAGTCCTAGTGGCTGTGGGGGACTGGGTGCAGGAGAGTGGCACGAAGTGAGGTGAGAGAGGGGAGCAGATCATAGGGGCCTGGCAGCACTTGCTGCACTCTGTGGTGAGTACACTCAGATAGGGCCGCTCCTTCTGGCTTTCGTCCCTACCCTGGCTGCCAGAGGGCCTCAGCCTGAAGTCCAGACTCCTCGCCTCCTGGCCTGTTCTCCTGCCACATCCATGAGTTGCTTACAGTTCCCTCATCTGCCTGTGTGGATTTGTACACACCGTTGCTAATGCAGAAACTGCCATTCCCTGGTTCTCATTCCTCCTGGAAAAGTCCTGTGTGTCCCCAGAACCCAACCTCAGGCCCCCCTTCCTTTTGACACAGGCCTGCTTGAGCTGTCCCTCTTTGGGGCACATTGTGTCATGTCCACGTTGTATCTGTCACCCTAGTGCTAACCAGTGTGACCGTGTGCCCTGGCTTCCCACATGTCTTTCTTAGGCCAGGCCCTCGGGAAGCACTTGCCAATCAGAACTCTCAACCCGAAAACAGTGGTTCTGAGTGGCTGTTTTCTGGGTATAGCTTGGAGTTCTCCTCAGATTTAGAGGTGGATGACTCTGGTCCAGATTAGAGCGCTCCAAATAATGCTTAGAGAGCAAGCCAAGCTGTGATACAGGGGAGCTGGGTTTTGGGCAAGATGAGGACAAGGTGGTAAAGGTTCCTAGCTCTTCCCCCTCCCTGGCGCAGAAGATTCGTGCTCCGTCTCACTCTGGAGTGGCCCCACTGAGGCCAGGAGCTTGCCACCCAGCCCACTGCACTGGCCGCTGCCATATCTAGCCTGCACCCCGGGGGTTTTCCTGGCAAAGCATCCACCATACAACTCTCCACTGTGATGGCTGATGGTGAGCAGCAGCCTTTTTAGCTAAAGATGACGGCCAAGAGACCTTTTTTTTTTTTTTTTTTTTTTTTT
>PVKN010022399.1:0-15169 GCA_004027915.1 Capromys pilorides
ATCTGTGCACCTATGTTTATAGCAGTCCAACTTGTAATAGCCAAATCTTGGAAACAACCAAAATGCCCATTATTTGAAGAACGATTGAAAAAGATGTGATATTTTTATACAAAGGAATATTACTCAGCTATAAAGAATGATAAACTGGAAGACTTCATATATAAATAGATGCATATTGAACATATACTCCTAAGTGAAATAAACCAGACCTACATGTGTAAATATTGGATAGTCTCCCTAGTGTAAGAAATCTAAAGAAGAAATAAAAATGGAAAGGCATAACACAGATGAATGGAAATCAAAGACTTATGGATTAAACAATGAAGTGACTGGAAGCAGAAAAGAAAGGAAACATAGCAGGAGAAAAACCATACACTTATGTACACAGGATTAATTAGATATTGATCCTAGGAACCTTCAAAAAGTTTTTCACATTGATGATAGCAGCGTGCAACACTGGAACTGCTTGGAATGCATGTTGTTCTGGTCTTTTAGATGTGTACTGCTTCCAATGTAAACTCAGTTACTGCTATACTCTCTCTCAAGTAAATGGTTGACTAACAAAAAAGAGCATTAAATGAGAGTAAGAGACTAGGCAAAATGCCACATGCTTGACAGGCTACAATTTTGTACATCTTTGGATTTCTAAATGTCTTTGTAAAAATGTGTAAGTGCTTTTATCAAATTCTAAAGAGATTTATTAGAATATCAATGATTGACAGAAAATACCAATTGCAAGATAAGTCTAAAATGTTTGATACTCAGAAAGACAGTGATGTTAAGCTCAATTACCTATGTTATAGAGTAATAGTATCATGAAGTTTCTCTGTTAAAGGGTTGAGAATGTAAGTTAATGGACCAAAAATTGGAGAAAAGGAAGAGCTATGAGGATAGCCAACGTTTTGGCCCTAGCCCTTCAAGGTCAGTGAGGACTCAGGACATAAGAGAACCTGTGCTGTAACATCCTATAACTGAGTGGTTTCCCAAATTTTCTGCTCAAGGAGATTATGGGACCTCAGAGGAAAGGTATAAATGAAGTATAGTGTGCCTAAGGAGAGTCACCTAGAGAGAGGACATTCTCTCAGGCTTTCACAGAGAGCAAACTGGTGAAATAATGGCTGTGACTCATTGCGATGGCTGACACTGATGACAGTTCTACAAAGCACTGTACATGGTTCCAAAGGGGATTTGACCCTAGAAGTTACAAAAGATGAATATTCTGTTATATAGGTCTGACCTTAACTTGCCCTTGATCACCCAGCAGAAAAGCTTAATTATGAGGCATAGAATACAGAGCTAAGTTAGTATGATGAGCTGTAAGAGGCTTATACCAACAGCCTCCAACATTGCCAGTTTCACCAGCAACCCACTACAATTATGGAACACTAGACTATGTATACAGCTACTCTCTTTTTGTACAAAGAGAAGAAATTTTTTTAATGTTTTTTTTTCCTCCCCTACTAATATGGATTAGAAAATTTATCATGTCTACACCCTGTGCTCTGTATAACTACTATGAGGACAACAATATTCAATGTGTCAGTCATTACGAATGTAGTAATAATGTGTTTTGAAACTAAAAAAAAAAAAAAAAAAAAAACTGAAAAGAAAGGAAAAAGAAAAAGAAATTTCTCTGTGACTTCAAGCCTGTAGTTATATGCTAGGAACCACATTTTTTGTGGCAAGGTCCAATTCAAAATGTTTCCCTGCTCCCATTAGACAAAGAAGTCAGTAAGAGCCAAAACTGGTGCTGGATAATCACCATCAAACCAGTAATAGTAGTAGAGCATAGTGCCAGTTCTGGGGCCTTCAAACCCACAGAGATTCAGACTGTACACGGCCTTGGGTCATGGGGGGCAGGGCCTGGGTTATTTAGGATATCTTGGTGTCATGACAAATGCTTCCTGATCACAGGTGTTTCTCTTTGCTGTCCCTCACCCAGTCACTGCGGGAGTATAACACTGGGAGCCCTGGGATGAAAGCCAGCCCATGGCTGCTCCAAATCCCAGGTTCAGTTGGCCTGTGCCTAGAATGGCACTAACCAAACATTCTCTCTAGGGGATATGGCAGACAGTTGAACTGGATTCACTCCCCAGCTGTCATAGCATAAAGCAGCCACTGGTTTGTTTCACTGGTATATCTCTCCCTGGCAGTCTCTGGAGCCACTGCTTTCACTGTTCTCTGTAGATTTGGTCTTCATAAGCCATAAGCCAGAAACAAATGCAGATTGTCCCTTCCTTTTTATGCATTGTGTGCTACCTCTTCAATTTTTCTTGTAGGCTCTCCTTTTTCCATCTTAGTGATCTATCTCTTTCCTTCATTTCTTCCCTGAGTTGTTACTTTCGAGTGGCTGGATACTGAATCTTAGGGCTGACTCATTGCTGCTTATCAGTTTTTCATCTTTTTAGAAATCAAGAGTTGGGAGTTTTGGGGATACATTTTGTTTCCTGCATTATTGGGCACATCGGTATGTAGAAAAAGCAACCCATACTCTTGTCTCTGCTGGATCTAGGCCTCAGGGTGGGGATTTAAGTAGACTGTTGGGTTTAATGTCAACAATCATTGAGTCTGGGTACTCCCCATGGAAGGCAATGCCAGTATCCTTCCCAGTCGGAGCTTTCGCTTACCTAGCGGATCTACATCTGCCTCCCCTCCTCTTCAGTGGTCTGTGGTTTTTTTTCACCCAATCACTTTCAGAGGGTAACACTTGAGACCCTGAAGTGACTGGCCAGGCCCAGGTCTTCTGACTTTCCAGGGTTACTTGCTTTGCCTGGGCATTGTCCTTCTCCCAGATCAGGTAGGTTCTTTACTCTGAGCATCTACTGTCCCATGTCAAGGGTAAGTAAAATGTAGATCCAGTTTGGAGTTGGTGGATGACCATGCCCATGCAGCAGAGGGCTCAATGTGACTGTTACAGGCCTACATGAGATGAGGGAGGATAAAGTATTTTAATAAAATATGGGAACATCTTCATGATCTTGGGGTAGGCAGAGGTTTCTTAAGCAGTATATAAGAATTTCTTACTGTAAAAGAAAGTAGAAGATCAGTTAGACCAGTGAAGGTAAACCTATGGCTATTATGCTCCAGCTGGCTGTTGGCTTTCATTGAAAGCTCTGAAAAATCCACAATCATTGAATTAGACTAATGAACTTCACTGTTCCTAGGCAGCCCATGTTGGAGCAAAGAGTAGTCCCAGAATGCTTTAATTGCTTATTTGTGGTAAAGATAATATTCCAAGGATATTAGGAATTCTGGTAGATACAGAGAGGTGTATTTCTTTCTCAATGATGCTCTAAAAAACTATCACAACCTAATGACTTAAACAAATATATATCTTAAACTTCTGAAATTCAGAATAGTTAAAGAAGTTCACAGGGCTAAAGAAAAAAGTCATGAATAGACCTGTGTTTTTTCTGGAGTCTTCAGAGATATTATTTCCATGCCTTCTCCAGCTTCTAAAAACCATCTTCAGACCCTAGTTTCTGGGCCCTCCTTCCGTCTTCAAAGCTACAGTACAGCATCTTTTCTCCTTTCTAACCTCTGGTTCTTCCCTTTCTTATTATTTTTCTCTTTCTTGCTCTCTACTAATCATGATTACATCAGGCATATTGATAGGATCTGGGATACTGTTCTATCTCAAACTTTGTCATAACTTTATCACATCTGCAAACTAATTGTAAGCCAGTCTGGTCACTGAGCAGCCTGACCACCTGATGACTTCTTCCATCATGTATGGTAACATACTTAATGTGTATGATTTTATCATGTGAGGTAGCACGCACAGATTCTTAGAATTAGGGCTTGAACATGTTTAGGGGCCATGGTTCAACAAATCACAGGAAAGATGTTAGCAGGAGATGAGTAGACAGTTTTGGGAAGAATTTCAAGATGTTCGAAAAATGTAAAAATGTGGCCAAGGAGATACAAATAGAAAAGGCTGGGGGCAAGCCAGATAGCTCTGTGAACTAAAGCACCTGCTTAGGCACAGCAGGCCAGGGTTTGATCCCGGGCATGCTGTGCTGACCCCATCCCCACGGTGCACTGAGATGGTGACTGAGACTAGGAATGGTAGTATGCACCTATAATTCCAGAGCTTGGGAGGCTGAAAACAGGAGGATCACTATGAGTCCAATCTGTGTAGTGAGACCTTATAGACCCTGTCCTAAATACATTTTTAAAAAAAAAGAAGAAAGAAAAGGCCACCGGGTAGTAAGACTATCTAATAACTAGTTCGACTAAAATCAGATACATGGCAGTAAATGTTGATGAAAACGTAGAACAACTCAGGGTTTTGGAAACGTGTATTGGTATAGTCAATACAGACAGCTTTTTGTTAACAGTATCTGCAGGAGTTGGATAGGTACATACCCATTAGTCCAGAATACCACTCCTAGTTATAAATACAACTAAATCAGACACATACACTCACCAAAAAACATACACAGTAGCCACAGAGGGATAGCCCAGTTTTGTTTTGTTTTGAATTTTAGGGAAAGGTCTATAGGATCTCACTATGATTGGACTCATAGTGATCCACCTGTTTACAGCCTCCAAAGAGATGGGATTATAGGCATGCACCACCAGTCCTACTCTCAATTGCCATCTCAGTGCGCTCCAGGGGCCAGGCCAGCATGGCAGGCCCAGGGGGATCAAATCCTATCCTTGAGCCTGTTCAGGCATTTTAATTCAGATGTTTAACTGTGATGAGGGATAGATGGATTCTATTCATAATCTTAGGGTGGAAAATAATAAAAATTGATGAGGTTTAGCTGTGTGTCTCACAGATGAATTTTGCTAATGTGGCATTGAGTAAGAGAAGCTATTCACAGAGAGACATGTAAGTTTGATTCCATTTGTGCAAAATATAAGAAAAAACAAAACTATTGTATGGTTTTAGAGACAGAATTTTGAAATAGATAATTAAGATAAAATGAGGTCACTAAAGTGGATAGATCTTAATCCAATGCCATATAAGAAGAGGAAATTGGGACATACACAGTAATTAAAGACAGTTACATGGAAATACAAGGAGAAGATGGTTATTAACAACCAAAGAGAGAGGCCTCAGAAAAAACCAACCCTGCTAGTATCTTGACATCAAATCTGATCTCCATGACATGATGGATTTTCACTGTTTACACCTCCGACACTGTGGCACTGCATTACAGAACCTTATTGAACTGGTACAGTAGCCCAAAAATCACTTCAATGTGAGGAAACGGCTTGACCTTGATGGATCACTATGTAAACCAATCCTGTGATGTTCTGGAAACTTATTTATGAGCCAGTCATCTAAATTTTACCTTTCAAAAACTATTTACTTGGCGTTAGGGATATAGCTCAGAGGTCTAAGTGCCAGAGTGGCAAGTATAAGGTCCTGAGTTCAATCCATTGTACAGCATCCCATTCTGACCCTACAGCCCTTAGTGTGCTACCTTGGCCACAGAAACCTGGCATGGTGTCACATATCCTGTAATCCTAGCACTGGGGAGATAGAAACAGAAGGATCACTAGGAGTCCAAACTGTGTACTGAGATCCTGTATCAAATCAATCAATCAATCAATCTTCACTCAAAAAGTAAAATAAGCACAGCAGGCAGTTCAATCCCTAGCATGCTGTGATGACCCCAACCCGTGGTATAATTGAGCCTGGGCATGGTGGCTGGAGCTTGTAATCCCAGAGCTTGGGAGGCTGATAACAGGAGAATCGCTATGAGCCTGATCTATACAGTGAAACCTTGTAGACCCTGTAAGCCCTATACTAAACACATAAAAAAAGTAAAATAAATTGAGGTCCAAAAACTTCAGCTTTGATTTTGCCAAATTGAACTTACTGAAAAAAATAATTTTTCTGTTCTTTTTCCTTATTAAAATTAATGAGAAAACAACAGAAATTTTAAAAGCAACTTCAATAATGTATAAGATTTAACTTTGAAAATTTATAACTTCAGTTCCACTTGATTTATGGGAAGAATCTTTTGATAAAACCTCTTTACACTTAATTGAATACATTCATATACTATTCCAGAATTAAATTAAATTATGAAAGCCTACCATTTTTATCTTCTCTATCAAGAAAACAATAAGAATTATAGAGAATAATCTATTAAATATAAAATTATTTAGCAAGTTTGTCTTATAAAAATATATGATAAAAGCATTCTCAATGCAGGTAAAATATATTGCCTATAGAATATTTTGACTGAAATATTCCCTATTAAAAAGCAAGAGTAAATCAAATATATTTATGCAACAAGATTTTCACCAAACTGGCCCCTTAGCAGGCCTCCTTCCTCTTTCTCCCTCCTCACTTGTGTTACCAGGTGATTATAAACATGTCGAACATTCCAAAAGCCTGGGATCAAGTTAAGAATCTTGCTTCTAATTCACCTGCTCGATTTCCTAGAACAGTGTGCAAAGGTTTATCCCTATCTAATTCTTGGAAGTACCTACTGGCATAGATTGAACTATGTCTCTCCAAAGTTCATATGGCAAAGTCTTAACACCATTACATAGCAAATGGTATTTAATTAGAATTCATATTAGGTATACTAGGTATTTAATTAGAATTTAGAATATATTTAGTGATAGGATCTTTAGAAAAGGTTAAGTTGGGGCTGAGGTGATAACTCCATGGCCCAAGTGCCTGCCTGGCAAGTGCAAGGTCATGAGTTCGAACCCCAGTCCCACAAAAACAAAAAAAACAAAAAGAAAAGAAAAGGTTAAATTAAATGAGGTATATGGATGGGGCCTACTCCCATACGACTGGAGCCCTTCTGAGAACACATGAACACATAAGGAAATAATGAGAAGACAGCCAAGGCAAGGAAAGAGGCCTCAAAAGAAACCAATCTACCCACACCTTGTTCTCAGACTTGCAGCCACCATAACTGTAAACAAAAAAAAAAAACATTTTTATTGTTGATTCCACCAGATCTGTGATACTTCGCTAATGATAGCATTGAAAAATTAATACAATGTCCTTGTATTTCAAACATCCCTATTACCAGCCATTGACTATAAACCCAATGTTTGTAGTACTACAGCTGTAAGTTGACAAGATCTTTTCTTCTACCCCATCCTGGGCCATGTTGAACAGGAACAAATAAATTTTCCAAAAGCTATGTGTTGTGTCATATATTTTTTGCCTAACACCAAATCTCTGTCATCTGCTCATGACCAAAACAGCCAGTTCTGAAAGCTGCTTTTCTTGCTGTTATTATTACACAGAGCTTGCAGCAGTTGGTGGTGTCCTATGTGGCTTCTTACTTAGTAAAAGAAACCACGCATCTTTTTTGATTCTGCACAAACTTCTCTTTGAAGAATCTCCCTAATTTATCTCTTCAATTTCCTTTTTTTTTTTGCTTCATATGAAAGCTCTCTGGGTTTTGCAGGGGTCCTGAATTTTTATAATGAGATGATTCAAAGAAGAATCCTCCACATGCACTTTCCTGTGAGGCTGAAACCTGCAGGTGGAGTTTTCTCCCAACTGCTCTCCACACAGCTGCACCTGTGCACATCACCCATGCTATGCGGAGATGCCTTCTTGTCCCTCCAGGCGCAGTGGGCTCACTCTGCCCTCCCACTGCACTGGGCTGGGCCTGCATTTGGATCTGGCCTAAGTCCCTCAGTGGTTTCTCTTCCCCTGGCTGTTTCTTCTGTGCTCTTGTAGGCCTTAGCCCTGGGCTTTAGCAGAGAAGTTCAAAGGAAAGAACTGAGGTCATCCAGTGGATTGGGACTCTACCTGCCTATTTCTTTGGAGATCCACTCCCTTCCCTGAGTTGCTAATGCTTGCCTGGTTTTTACTGGCATTCCTCAGATCTCCCCATTGGTCAGACTTTTCAGGTACTGCCCACTGAGAGCTGAAACAGAAGGGTCCCTAACCACCACACTCTACCTGTTCTATCATTCCTCAGGTGATTTCTCTTCACAGCACCCCTGGGTTTACTGCATTTGCTTTTCTTACCAGCTACTCTAATCATCTCTCCAGATCACTCCTCAGGACTAACTTCCTGCTGTTTTAGCACTGCTTTCCTGGGGTCACTAGATATATGCTTTACCCATTTGGTTCCCTTTCAAAGAACCTCTTTCGTTTCAAAATTATTTTGCAACCAGTCTCATGGGGAAAATGGAGACTTTGAGGAAGGATAATAATTGAAGACATTTCACAATACATTAAAGATGTCACACTCTCACTCTTCACTTGCCCACCACTATATTTTCCCCTCTCTAAACCGTACATTCAATAGTCTTAGGAAAGATGATGTCTCTCCCAAGAATGAAAATGGGGATAATCAGATTTATTCTTCTTGACACTGAAAAATGTTGGGTGGAGTTAAATGAGAATGTCTGTTCCTATAATCATTAAAAACTCTCTTCAAATCCTTGTATAATCAATTTTTTAATATCGAAGATAGGCTTACTACTGTGACATTCCTTGTAAACATGATCTTGGCACTCATTTTCCTCATTGAAAATGGTTAAGTTGGGCCAGCAAGATTGTTCAGCAATCTTAAGCGCCTGCTTAAGCAAGCTTAGGCAACTACGGGGACCATGATTTGATCCCTGGCACCACATGCTGTACCAGCCCCATGCCCAGAGCAGGCTGAACTGGCCATAATATAAAAAATTAAAATTAAAAGAGAAAATGGTTAATTTGTTTCTGTGCTTCAACTTGAACTGAGACGGGTTTGGGTGGTGTTATCCTATTTTCTCAGGCTAGTGTTCCTCTAAGTGAATTTAGCTACAAGCAAAGCCTTAGTTTTCATTTCTGTTAAACTGACAGACCAGGGCTGGCAAAATGGCTCAGTAGTCTAAAGTCCTTGTCTAGGCAAGCTTAGGCAACAGCAGGGACTGCGGTTCAATCCCCAGCGCCACACACTGCACCAGCCAAAGCCTGAGGGCAGGGTGAGCAAGCCATAATATAAAAAACAAAAGAAAAATAAACTGACAGACCAAAAAATCACCAGGACTCTTTTCCATAATACCTGAGGAATACTCACAAATATGAATTTTTAATTGGGTAAGTGCATTGATCAAGGAGTTAGGATACATGGGTTCTAAGCCATTAGTTAAGAGGTAAGTGCTAAGTAAGAGCACCCACGGATTTACTGCAGCTGGTAAGAGCTAAGTGACACTGAGAAAGCCATTTGAACTCCCTTAGCCTTAATTTCCCACCTAGGACATGCAAGAAAAATAATGCTGACCTTTAATATTACAAAGTTGCTACAATAGTCTGTAAAAACAATTTTCAGTGATGAAGTGACTTATGGAAGCAAGATACTATCAAAAACAGTTTGCAATTATAAACTGGTTATGGAAGTAAAATACTATGTTATTAAATTTATTATGCTATGATTATATTACATGGACACTGAATTACAAAAAGAGCCAAATTATAACCCACATGAAAAGCAATAAGATCCTTATATCCTAAAAGCCAATATTTTGGGAGGTCATACATTAACAATACTAATATACTTCATTTATATGCTTGACGTTTATCTCATCCACTGCTTCTAAGATCAAAGTTTCCAAGGTTATTAGAAAGTTTCCACCATTTTTATCAACACTAGAGATTGACTTGGAGCTTTCATGCTGGCCTTTACCTAGCCTGCTTTTCTGTTTGTTTGTTTGTTTGTTTGTTTGTTTGTTTGTTGTTATTTTGAGATGGCTTCTTGCTAAGTTGCCCAAGTGAGACTTTAACTTGTATATACATCCTGCCCCAGTCTACAAGAGCGCTGATTTTACAGGCATGGACTGCAATGCCTGGAGCAAGTCTTGAACTTTTATTCTCAAACTTGAAAATAGACATAATCTTTAATAATGAAATCATCAAGGAAATGCAGAGAAATTACCCTAGTCAAGATACAAATGCACAGTGAATATTGAGGTCTCAGCCACTGCACAACTTAGAATTTAGAAAAATAAAAGAGGAACAAACACAGGAAAAATACCATCATAACATTATGAAGTAGCAATTAGTTATATACTAACGATTTTAAAAGTTGCCTCAGAAGAGCAGGCAAGATAGTCCAGCAGACTAAGCACCTGCTTAGGGAAGCATAGGTACCAGGGTTCGATCCTTGGCACCACATGCCTCTCCAGCTCGAACTCCACACAAACTGAGCCAGCTACGGAGTCCAGGGATGGTGGCACATGCCTGTAATCCCAGTGCTGGGAGGCTGAAAACAGGAAGATCACCACAAGTCCACATTGCACAATGAGACCCTGTACCAAATATACTAAAAAATAAAATAAAATAGTAAAAATCCTCAGAAAGGGAAAGGAGGAGACATTTCTGTGAGCAGGGAAATCTAAAAACACAAAGTGATGGTAGTGTGATATGCCAGTTTTTATATGACACATCACATGAATTTGAACATTTTCCTGGACAAACTTAATAGGCAGGAAGAACACTATATGAGCAAAGGATACATAAGAAATATTGGGTATATTTGGCAAATATTATGATGGAATGGTTGCTTAGATTAAGGAATTCTGATATGCCCAATAGGAAGCAAGTGTTAAAGAACACCTTGAAAACCAAAAATGGGCACTATATTTAGTTATGAAGATAACTGGGAGTAATAGGAAATTTTTGACTAAATGTATCAAATGTTATTTTAGAAAGAGTAATCTTGAAGTAAGAAATAGAATCTATTACAGACATATGATCCTACCCACTTAGCTTTTTTTGATGTTATTGATATTTATCTATGACCTGAATGGAGTAGTAATACTGGGGGGAAAAAAAAATTAGATACTTATGAGAGCATAAAAGTTGGAAAGCTCAGAACCAGTTGAAGCCATGCAGTTTCAACGATATGAATGAGTACTTGAATGAGTAAGTGTTGGAAATCCAGATTTAGAAATAATTGGTGGAGAAAGCCATAAAAACAGGTAAGATTTACTGGACAAATGTATAAAGGCAAAGAAGGACTGAGCCTAAGCTCTTCCCTCTTTGAGAGAAGGAGAAAGAAATTGAATAAGACAAAATGATTGTTAAGCAGCCAGAGAAGTAAATGAGAACATGTGATAGCCTAGAAAACAAGGAAAGAGCCAAGTATAATAAAATGTCTTATTCTCATCTTATCATGACTCTTATAGGATCTTTAATCCAGAGCTCCTTACCAATTACCTGCTGTTAGGTGTTTAGCCATGGGCAAGGCTACACTGGTGTAACCATTTGAGTTAATGTCCCTCAAAGACCCATGAATCATAGGCTTGATTACCCAGCCCATGACACTGTTGGGAAGGAGGAGAAACTTGAGAGGTGGGACCAAGTGGAAGGAAGCTAAGTCACTGAAGGCATGCCTTTGAAGGGGACTGTGGGGCTCCACTCTTCCTCTTCTTCTTTCTGAGTTCTTAGTCACTATGGGGTGAGAAGTTTGATTCACTACAGTTTTTGCTTCAAAACAGGCCTGAAAGCAGCATAGACAACTGAACGTGCACTATTTTCTACTTGTGAGCCGAAATAACGTGCTCCTCCTTTTTAACTTAACTATGTCAGGAGTTACAGAATGTAAAGCTGACTAACACAGTAGGCCTTTAAGATGCTGAGAGATAAACTCCCTGATGATTTGAATGTCTACCGTCAGTCATATTTGCATTCCTACAGTGAAATATCAAGAGCAGCTAATTTTATCAAGAGATTGTTCAATTCATTTGTTTGGAAGCTCATGGTCTAAATCAGGTGGTCCTGCTAAGGATTGGACTCTGGTAAGGATTCTGATGGGCACATGTTATAGCATGAGTACATGCATGCATATCAGAGAGGTTAGATCACCAGGCAGAAAATCAAAGAGACTAGGCTGCCACTGTGCCCACTATGGAGCCGCCTCCAATGACCTATGGGCTACCCATTGAGCCTGACGTCCTAAAGTGTCCATCACCTCCACTACTGCCACCCTTGGACACTAGTATTTTAACCTGTGAACCTCTTAAAGACATTCAATATCCAAGCCTTAGCAACACTTAAGCAAACTAACTCCCCAAAGAAAAAGGAGAAAAAGAAAATAAAGTCATACAAAATATTACTGAGTGTCAATTTTCCTGGTGATAATGTAATTGCTATCAAGATTCATGAGAGAAATATGTCAGTTTTAGACCTCATCTGCCTGTTCTTCATTTTCCAGCCCTTACCCACCCCACCCCCTCTGCTAATGAGACTCCTTCTTTTAGGAGAAAACCATACTCAGATTCCATCAGTAGGATAGACTCTGCCAGGTAGTTCTTCCTACTGTCCTCCCATTATCTTCACTGCTGCTGTCAATTAGCTTTTCTCAGTCTTGGCCTTTAAATACCGGAAGAACCAGAACTCCTCAGAAAAATGGCTGGCTCCTAGACTGGAGAAAGGCAGAAATATCTGACTATGCTGAAAAGTAAAAATATTTTAAAATGTGGTAGGGAGATGTCTGAAGATATGAGCGTCTACTCAAGGGAATGTCTACTGACTAAATTAGGACACTGCTAGTATGTAAGAGCAAAACACATAAGCATCTGCTTACTATTGAACTCATGCTTAGCCTGCTATATCTGGAGGAGGGCTAAGCAATTTGTTGCCATCATACTAAAGACTGAATTAGGTAGCAATCATCAGTTGATGACAAACAGCAATTTTTTTTGTGAAAAACAGAATATTTGTATCAGCATTATGTTCCCACAGATTACATATTAGTTTTCAGGGGGAAAATTATTCCTACATAGTAGCATAATAAAAAAACACCATCACTAAGTAAACAATCCAGATTATCAAGGGCTAGATGGACACTGTGTGCCTCTGGGTGTAAGATATACATATTAAGTGAGTATAATAGGCTACGGGAAATAGATACAGCCAGAACTCTAAGCTGCATTTTAAATTAGAGGAAGGAAATGCTGAAAAATTATTTGACCAGTTAACATACTCAGAATATGATAATAAATTCAAGCATACTGATGTTAAATTTCCTATTCTTAGAAAAACGCACAATAAAAGAGAGATCACATATGGGGCTTTCTAATGATTCTGTGCAAGAACATATTGCAATAATAGACAGACAGACAGACAGATGCAAATCAGATAAAACACTGACAAAAACTGGATCTAGATAGAAATTATATTCTGAGCGTTTGTACTGGTTTTGTGTTTGCAGCTTATTTATAAACTTGAAATGGCCTCCTTTTTCCTATAAGGGTTCCTTATGGCATTAGAACTACAACAGGTGGGCTAATTGAGAATGATCACTATGCAATTAGTGATCATTAGCTCTGAAACTCTGGGTGAAGTGTGGACAAGCAAACCACCAACACACTACACTAATGTCAGTGCCAGAGGCCTCTTCATCTGAGCACTGGCTCGGGAAAACATCCCTATTCTACCCCAGCTCAGATTCCTTTCTTCTTTTCTGTCTCAGCACTCAAGCACCATTCTGTACTACACTAATCTGGATGGGAATATCTACTTCTATCTCTATGTCTGCAATATCTGAATGACTAGCTCTAAGCAAACCTACATTATTGATCTATATTTGTCTTCCAAATTTGCTCTTCTACTGACACATGTGAATGTTGAAATAGAAATTCTTTTCCTGTGCTTGTTCACTTCTACATATTCTGCCCTGCATTGGCCCCTATTCCTTGAGAAACATCGTTTTTTTAAATTACTTTTAATAAGAAATAACAATACGATAGTTTCAAAACACGTTAGTAGTACATTCGCAATAGACACATTGTATATTGTTGTCTTCATAGTAGTTATACAGAGCAGACAGTGTAGACGTGATAAATTTTCTAATTGATATTGGTAAGGAAAGAAAAAAAGAAAAAATTTCTTCTCTTTGAACAAGAGGAAGTAGTTGTATACATAGTCCAATGTTCCATAATTGCAATGGGTTACCGGTAAAACTGGCAATGTTGGAGCCTGTTGGTTTAAGCCTCTTACAGCTCATCATACTAATCTAGCTCTGCGTTTTATGCCTTGTAATTAATCAAGATGTTTGATATTCAGAAAGACAGTGATGTTAAGCTCAGTTACCTATGTTATAGAGTAATAGTATCACAAAGCTTCTCTGCTGGAGAGTTGAGAATGTAAGTTAACAGATCAAAAATTGGAGAAAAAGAAGGGCTACAAGGATAGCCAACATTTTGACCCTAGCCCTTCAAGGTCAGTGAGGACTCAGGACATAAGAGAACCTGTGCTGTAACATCCTATAACTCAGTGGTTTCCCAAATTTTCTATTCAAGGAGATTATGGGACCTCAGAGGAAAGGGATAAATGAAGTGTAGTGTGCCTAAGGAGAGTCATCTAGAGAAAAAAAACTCTCTCTCAGGCTTTCACAGAGAGCAAACTGGTCAAGCAATGGCCATGACTCATCCAGACAGCTGACACTGACAAAGTTCTACAAAGCACTGTACATGGTTCCAAAGTGAATCCTGAGGGGATTTGACCTTGGAAGATACAAAAGATTAATGTTTTGTTATACAGGTCTTGCTTTAACTTGCCCTTAAAACATCATTTTTGTGCCCTTAACCAGTCAGTTCTCAGGGAGGAGGTGGAGTCTGGCTTTGTTTCAGCTACTTGGGCATCTGGGACAGCAGCATTAGTCTGAAAAGCTTTGCCCTGCTCTTCAGAAGTCATCTATTGTTTGGCTGAGGCATGTGATCTCACACAGACCTCACTCTTATTCAGAAACTTGCCTGGGGAGTCTTTCCAGCTCTTGTTTTTCTCCACCAATATTTCACCATTGGGTCCAATCCATTCTCAACTTCAGCCTAAATCCAGTGCTCAATCTTTTTGCACTTGCAGTGACACCAGGGCCAATCCCAGATCACCATCTAGCATAAAGATGTCATCTCAAGTGCAGCTGCAACCCTAGATGCAACCTCTAGTGAAGACACATCAAAGGAAAAATATTCTACAATGTGTGTGTGAGCTCTTTTTTGAATCATAATTAAGTGTGCTTAGACAGAACCATTTTTGCTGCATGCAATATGGTTGTGTTTAGAATTAAGATTTTTTTCTTAGAATGCTACTCTCTTTGAAAGTTAAAAAAATACTAAATACCCATAATATTTAAAATAAAGGTTTCAAAGCAATTTATTGACTTAAGGAAGAAGCAAAGCAAAGCAAAGCAAGAGTTTTGCTTGCTGCAGTGCTGCAATGTTAAATATTTTAGGTATTTTATAT
>PVKN010022400.1:0-15169 GCA_004027915.1 Capromys pilorides
TTTGTTTGTTTGCTTGTTGTGTTTGTTTGTTTCTTTATTTATTCATTTTGTGGCTGGCTCAGCCTGCCCTGGTGGTGGCGCTGGCGCAGCATGTGGTGCCGGGGATCGAACTGCAGTCCCCGCAGTTGCCTGAGCCCTCCTAAGCAGGCGCTTTAGACCACTGAACCATCTCGCCGGCCCCGGTTTCCTATGTTATTTGGTGCAGTTTTTTAAAAATAATTTTTAGGGCTGGGGATATAGCTCAACAGCATAGCACCTACCTGGCAAGCTTGAGGTCATGAGTTCCATCCCACCACAAAAATAATTATTGATACATGTTAGATACACAACAATACCATTCATCATAGGGACTTTATGCCTGTATGTTACAGGCTTATAAATGTTTGGCATTTTTCATAAGTGAGAATTAAGTAAAAGATTGTTCTGGCTCCTGGGTGGGAGGAAACTAAATTAGAGGGGTTGTGGTCAGGATGGGAGGTCTGCGTAGATGGGAGGGTAGGCAGCTGCGACAGCTCAGCTCGGGCCAGAATGGTGCAAGTGGAGAAGACAGTGAGTGCAGGGACTGATATGGGGTCAGATTGCTGTCACAACGGCTGTGTGGGAGGGCAAAAGAAAAATTTTGGACTTTTAGCCTAAGCAACTAGATAAACACTGTCTACTTTTGACATAAGCAGTTACGATCAAGAGGAACAGTTCTGGGAGAAATAATGAACATGTTAAATTTTGAAGCCTATTGGACACTAAGTCAAGCTTCAGATTGTCAAGTAGGTGTCTGAGTTCGATGCTCAAGGAATATGAAGCAGGAATATCCAGAGATTCAGCTTGGCTGGTGTCCCTGTGGCCTCACTGCACTGCTCTCTCTCTCTGTGTCCCTGCAGGGTGCCGGCTGTCACGCTGAAATGAACCTCCAGCACGCCTCCGTCTGCCATGGCCACCCTTAATTCAGCCTCTACTGCTGGCACCACTCCCTCCCCTGGGCACAATGCCCCGTCCCCGCCTCCGAGCACCTCCTCCTCCAGCTCCCCCTCTGACCCTGTCACCAAAGATCCCCCTGCTGCCCCCTCCACCTCTGAGAGCATGAGGCTCTCAGAGCTAGGGGGACAGCCTCTGGAGTCAGGCTGTGATCTTATCCCACCAAAGGAGGTTGGGGAGCCCCAAGAAGAACTTGGCTATGGTGGCTTCACACCAAAGGACCTGGAGGTAGAAAAGGAGCAGGAGCCAGAGGAAGAAGGACTCCCTCCCATGGACCTAAGCAACCACTTATTCTTTTCAGCTGGTGGTGAGGCCTACCTAGTGGCCAAGCTGTCCTTGCCAGGCAGCAGTGACTTCCTGTTACCAAAGGGCTTCCCCTGGGGTGAGGCAGGCATCAAGGAAGAGCCTAGCCTGCCCCTCCTTGCCCATCCAACCCCCACACACCTCACTGCCCTTCACATCCAACATGGCTTTGATCCAATCCAAGGCTTTAGCTCTTCTGACCAAATTCTGTCCCATGATACCTCAGCGCCTTCTCCGGCTGCCTGTGAGGGAAGGGATGGAGCCTTCTGGAGCTACCAGCTGGCTCCAAACCCACCCAGAGATCCCAAAGATGGTCCCACGGGGAGCATTGGGGGAGATCACAGGGCACTCTTCTGGTTCTGCCTTCAGTGTCGTCTGGGCTTTAGCAGGCCTCAGGCCTTTATGGGGCATACACAGTCTCATGGAGTGAAGCTAACCCCTATCCAGTACCAGGGCCTGTTAAGCAGCTCAGCTGTGCTCCAGGAGGGAGACCAGGGCTGCTCAGCCCTTATAAGCTTTCTGGAACCAAAATCTCTTGCTTGTCCCTCTCTTGAAACACCCCTTGACAACAGCAGCACAGTGAACATGGAGGTGAAGGCAGCCCAGACTGAGGATGGTCCTCCTGAGGCAGAAGTCCAGGCCCTTGTCCTCCCCACTGAAGAAGTTATGGCCCTCAGCCCATCCTCCCCACCCACAACTCCAGCCACCTGGGACCCCAGCACAACCCAAGCCAAAGAATCGCCAGTAGCAGCAGGCGAGGCAGGGCCAGATTGGTTCCCTGAGGGGCAAGAGGATGGAGGGCTCTGTCCCCCTCTCAACCAAAGCTCACCCACCTCTAAGGAGGGGGGCACTCTCCCCCTTCCAGGGGGCTCCCCTGAAGACCCCAATGACCCACCCCAGCCCTACCGCCTGACTGACGACTACACTCCAGCTCCTGCAGCCTTTCAGGGCCTCAGCCTGTCCAGCCACATGTCCCTGCTACACTCCCGGAATTCTTGCAAGACACTCAAGTGTCCCAAGTGCAACTGGCACTACAAGTACCAGCAGACGCTGGATGTGCACATGCGGGAGAAACACCCAGAGAGCAACAGCCACTGCAGCTACTGCAGCGCCGGGGGCGCACACCCCCGCCTCGCTCGAGGAGAAAGCTACACCTGCGGCTATAAGCCCTACCGCTGTGATGTCTGCAACTACTCCACCACCACCAAAGGCAACCTCAGCATCCACATGCAGTCTGACAAGCACCTGGCCAACCTGCAGGGCTTCCAGGCAGGGCCTGGGGGACAGGGAAGTCCCCCAGAAGCATCACTCCCACCCTCGGCAGGAGACAAAGAATCCAAGACCAAATCATCCTGGCAGTGCAAGGTGTGCAGCTACGAGACAAACATCTCCCGCAACCTGCGCATCCACATGACCTCTGAGAAGCACATGCAGAATGTGCTAATGCTGCACCAGGGGCTGCCGCTGGGCCTGCCCCCTAGTCTGGTGGGGCCAGGACCACCTCCCCCACCAGGGGCACACCCCACCAACCCCCCTGAACTCTTCCAGTACTTTGGGCCCCAGGCCTTAGGGCAGCCTCAGACTTCCATGCCTGGCCCTGGGCTGAGGCCAGACAAGCCCCTGGAAGCCCAGCTGCTTCTCAACGGTTTCCACCACCTTGGAGCATCTGCCCGCAAGTTTCCCACACCTGGTAAGCTCCCTGAACTGTTCCCCTGTCCTGGCCAAATTCTACTTCCCTTGCTCTCCCCCAAAGGCCAGTTCCCATCTTAGGTAACCATACCATCCTCTGAGTACCATTCAACTTATTAACCCACCTCTACAAAACTGACCCTGCCCCATCTCTTTCTTAGGCACTAATCTGGCTCTGTCCCCTAGCCCCTGGCAGCCTATCCCCTGAGGCCCACCTGCCTCCAAGTCAGCTCCTGGGCTCCTCATCCGATGGCTTGTCCACCTCACCACCCCCAGATGACAGCCCATCCCTGAAGGTGTTCCGCTGCCTAGTGTGCCAGGCCTTCAGCACAGACAGCCTGGAGTTGCTGCTCTACCACTGCAGTGTTGGCCGGAGCCTCCCAGAAGCTGAATGGAAGGAAGTGGCTGGTGATACCCACCGCTGCAAGCTCTGCTGCTATGGCACCCAGCTCAAGGCCAACTTCCAGCTCCACCTCAAGACTGACAAACATGCACAGAAGTACCAGCTAGCAGCCCACTTGCGGGAAGGGGGCGGGGCCATGGGCACCCCTTCCCCAGTCCCCCTGGGTGATGGGACCCCGTATGGGTCTATTTCCCCTTTGCATCTGCGCTGCAACATCTGTGACTTTGAGTCCAACAGCAAGGAAAAGATGCAGCTGCACACCCGGGGCTCAACCCATGAAGAAAACAGCCAGATCTATAAGGTGAGGCTGGGGCAGGAAAGAGGAGAAGGGAAAGGAGATGGTGTAAAGAGGTGTAGCGCGGGGAAGTGATGGGGAAACTCAGGTCAGCAAAAATGAAGAAGAGGGTAGTATGCATCAAGATTCACTGGACAGACCAGGGGGTTGAGAAGCCAGAGGATCATGGGCTCAGAACATGAAGGACTTTATTCAGCTCTTCTGGTATTGGAGGGAGCAGACTGTCAGCTCAGTCCATCATATCACCAAAAGTTCAAAAAGATGGAAGCAGATTCCTCTCCCATACCAGGAGGGAGTCCTGTCCTGTCTAAGCATTGATATTTAGGTAATCATAGAGGGAAATGGGCCCTGGGAGTACCCAGTGGGAGGAAGTGTGGGAAGCAGAGTCTCCTGTGATCTCGAGGTGTACTTCAGGGCCTGAGTGTCAGCCTCTTCCCATGGTTCTAGTTTCTGCTGGAAATGGAGGGAGCAGAGGCAGGGGCTGAGCTGGGGCTTTACCGCTGCCTGCTGTGTGCCTGGGAAACACCCTCACGCTTGGCTGTGTTGCAACACCTCCGCACACCTGCCCACCGGGATGCTCAAGCCCAGAGGCGCCTGCAGCTGCTACAGAATGGCCCGGCGGCCGAGGAAGGACTCTCAGCCCTTCAGAGCATTCTAAGCTTCAGCCATGGGCAGCTCCGAACTCCTGGTGAGAAGAGGGGACTGAAGAACAAGGGCTGGGCAGGAGGGCAGCAGGGTGCAGGGAGCTGATGAAGAGTGACACGTGAAGGAGAAATGGGTCTCATCAGTAGCAAGTGGAAAGGAGCTATGGAGAGGAATAAAACAGGATGGGGGTACAGACTCAAGAGCTGCCCTACAAGGAGAAAGTACAAGGGGCATTTGGAGGAGGGCAGAGAAGGGCTGGGTGGAGAACAACAGAAAGGGAGGTGAAGGGGAGTGAGTACTGACTAGTATCCTAGCACCTCTGGCTGTGGGGCCCAGCAGGCTGGAGCTGGTCAGACACGAAGAGAGGGACTTGGAAGGGAGCTGTGGGGATGGTCCAAAGGCAGCAGAGAGGGGAAGAGGCCCCAACAAACTTCCCAGCCTCTTCCTGTCTCCTAGGAGGCCTTCAGCCCTAAGGCTGGGCTTAGAGTTCCCCTTAGGCAGCTGAGGCTAAGGGACCAGCAGAGGCCGGAAACAGCCAGCCAGGCACCATTGATCCAGAGGGTGCAGAAGAGCCTGGAAGGGGCTATCAAACAGAGGTGGGCATGGACTTCGGGCTTTGGAGAGGCCATCAGTGGGTGAGGGTAAGGGCACGGGCAGCAGAAACCAGGAACAGGCAGCATTGACTGGTGCTAATTGAATTGCCAATATGCTGGCTGGAGTTAAGTGCTGGAGGGGCCCAGATCAATAGCTAACGATCCTGGCGCAGGGCTGAATGGAGTTAAGGAACTTTAACACTTTAATTAGGCTGCCACTGAAAATAAATTCCTACACATCTGTCAATTCTTACTTGAGTGGTAATCTCCTCTCCCAGCTAGGTCTGCTGCCGCTTGCCCACCACCACTGCTGATTCCATTTAACTTTCCTTTCTCGGTGTCCCTCCCACTATCCTTTTAGGGTTCCCTGCTTCCAGGGTCAGTTAAGATAGGGACCCAAGTGTAGTCCAGTTTCTGCTACCTTTTTTTTTTTTTTTTAAAATGTATTTGGTACAGGGTCTCACTATACAGCTCAGACTGTAGTGATCCTCCTGTTATAAGTTTCCCCAGTGGTGGAATTATAGGCTTGGACTTGTTTACTGGCTCAGTGCACCCCAGGGTTGGGGCCAGCACAGCATGCGGAACCAGGGATGGAACCCTGGTCTCTGCACTTGTCAAAGCAGGCGCTTAGTCCACTGTGCTATCTCGCTGGCCCTCTGCTATCTTTTGTAGGGCTTCTTCTTTTTTTTTTATTTTAAGAAAGGGTCTACAGGGTGTTCAGGATCTCGCTACTAGATCGGACTCATAGTGATCTGCCTGTTTACAGCCTCCCAGGAGCTGGGATTACAGGCGAATGCCACTGTAGGGCTAATTTCTATAAAAAGAAAAGAGAGCAGGACTCACACAAAGTGATCTCTTAAATCCTACTAGTTCCATGACTGTAATTCTTCCTTTCACCCTCTCAATGATGATTTTGTTTAGGGGCCTTCTGTCCTCTCCTGCCTGTTGGTCACCCATCTCTTCTCTTCATTGACTGGCTGCTTTTCCTGCTTCCTCTGCCCTCACTTCCCTGATGCTTCTCACCTCTTTAAGCTGACTGTTCTCCATCCTACACAGGGAAGGCTCCTGTCACCCCCTTAGCTGAGCCACCCATCCTTGAGAAAGATTCCCAGAACAAGACACAACAGTTGGGTGAGTTGTTTCTCTGGAGCCGTTTTCTTTCTCCTCTCCCAGTCCTCATACATCCTGAGATGCTCATGGAACCTTGCAGATATCTAAGTCCCCAACAAAGCCTCCTACACTGAAGGCACAAAACTCGTCCATGAAAGGACTCTCTAGACAGGAGGGAGGCTGAGCCCATGAGGCCCAGGTGCTTCTGTCCTCTCTGAAGCCCCAAGCTTGCCCATCTTACCAAGCTACAGTCAGCCCTGTCTGTTGAGTCAGGCCTCACCTGGGTAGTTTGTTGCCCCTTTGCCTGTTCTCAACCATCTACTTTGTTGCCCAGGAAGTTCTCTGCTACAAATCATCTTAAGGGCTGGGGATTTGTGAACCAAAGAGGGAGAGCTATCAGAGTCTCTTAATCTACTCTCCTCTTGTCCTCAGCTTCTGAAGAGACAGAGAACAGAAGTGGCCCTTCCAGAGACAGTGCCAACCAGACCATGGTCAGAACTGGTGAAACTGGGACAAGCTGCAGGGGGTTGGGGGATGGATCTGCTCGTACTCTAGGGGCTTTTAGCATGCTTGCAACTTACTTTACCACATATGTTCAGCATAAACAAGGCAGAGCTGGCCCAAAGGGTAGAGCACAGCACGTGAGAGGAAGGGAGGTAGAGGTAGAGGGAAAGGTAGATGAGAGCAACTATAGTAAAGTAAGAATGATGAGATAGGTGGAAGGAGAGGAGGAAAGGGTTAAGAGATGAAAAGAGAAAGGCAAAAGCAAAAGACCAGCTGCAGAGCAGGGTGTGGTGGCGCACTACAATCTCAGTACTTGAGAGGTTGAGACAGGAGAATCAACATGGGTTCAAAGCCAGCCTGACCTAATAGGGAGACCCTGTCTCAGAAAATAAACAGAGCAGGGCCAGGGAGATAGCTCTGTGGTACAAGTGACTGCCTGGCAAGTGCAAGGTCATGAGTTCAAACCCTGGTCCCACCAAAAAATAAATAAATAAATAAATAAACAGAGCAAAAATAAAGAACAAAAAGACCAACTGCAGGGATGGGGAGATAGCTCAGAGGCTTTAGTGCCTGCCTGGCAAATGCAAAGTCGTGAGTTCGATCCCCAGTACTGGAAAAAAAAAAAAAGACTAATTGCAGAGAAACAACATGCAGTTGCTCCCGTTGGACAGAAAGCTCTGAGTCTGGACAGAACTGTCCCAGCATCCTCTTGTTGAAGGTAAAGGCAACAGTCGAATGATTCACCCTGAAACCATGACCTACAAACTTCTCAGCCCCTAGGATTTGGACCTTACAGGTTCCAGGAGTGGTTTAATTTTGTGATCTGAAATTGTTGATTCTGAGGGATTCCTACCCTGTTTTGTTTTTGTTTTTTTGGTGGTACCAGGGATTGAACTCAGGACCTTGTGCTTGCCAGGCAATCACTTATTCCACTGAGCTATCTTCCTGGCCCTCCTACCCTCTGGTCTTGAGATGCTATCCTGGGACTCCCAGCATTCAAATTTCACTATAGTGTGCAGTGGCAGCTGTGTTCTCAGCACTTCTCTTTTGAACTTCTGTTCCTCTAACCGACCTGTCATGATGTTGCTGTAAGAGCTAGAAAGTACTTAAGATGAGTACCTGGATTCTCTCCTCTACAGCCACCCAGTCCAGGTGACAGGAGAAAGAGGAAATAAGCCACGGACAAGCTTGTTGTGCGGCTTAGGCAAAGTGCAGGCTAGACAGCTGAGACAGTCAGGTGATAGCAGGCCTTCCCTGACTCTACCATCCTGAGATATGGGTAGGAGCATGCTAAGGGCCAGGCCAAAATTGTCCAGGACCACCGCAGAAGATGTGGCATTTGTTCATATTGTAAAAAACGGGGAAAGGGGCCGGGGAGATACCTCAGTAGAATCAGCGCTTGCCTGGCAAGTGCAAGGTCCTGAGTTCAATCTCTGGTACCGCAAAAACAAACAAAGTGGGAACTGCTGAACCAGAGAGAAAATGAGCCAGTTTCTGAGCAGACAGGTAGGACTTCTGCAGGAAACGTTCAGGGGCTTAAGTGGCAAAAGTGGGCAGAGACTCTGGGTCCAGAAAGTACTGAAAGTAACCAGAGGTATTTCAGAAAAGATACAGGTGGGACAGGGATGAATAAGAAAACTAAATATGAGATGGAGGCAGGTACAGGGCTGTCAGAATTGAGCTTGTTAGCAGACATAGAAAAACAAAAAAAGGCTGGGATGAGGAAAGTGCTCAAGAATAGAAGAAGGCAAGGTAGTAGCCTAGGCTAAATTTTTGTCTCAGTCCAAGAGATGGGAGAGAAGCCAGCTTTCAAGACTTAGGGATGAGGCGCCTTCCCATCTAGCTTGCTCCTACTACGTTGGAAAGACAGTACTGTGCTGACAAACCCAATGATTGTGCCAGGTGGGTCCCGCTCCTCTGACACCTTCTCCACTGCCCATCTGTGCTTCCTAGGTATACTGCTGTCCATATTGCAGTTTCCTGAGCCCAGAGTCTGACCAGGTGAGGGCTCATACACTCTCCCAGCATGCAGTGCAGCCCAAATACAGGTGCCCACTCTGCCAGGAGCAGCTGGTAGGCCGTCCTGCCCTGCACTTCCACCTCAGCCACCTGCACAACGTAGTACCTGAGTGTGTTGAGAAGCTGCTGCTCGTGGTGAGTACAGGCAGGGTAAGGATGGCCCAGCGAGGCTTAGTCAGGGCTATGCAGTGTGCATGCGAACAAATGTATGTGTTAGGGGGCAGGAGGTGAAGAAAGTAGCATTTCCCAGATTTGAAGTGGGATTCTGGAGCTGGAGGGCCTTTCAGCACTAAGCGTGGCTTGCTGCACCTACTGGATGAGAAAGCTCAGCATTTTGCACTTCCATGAAATCTGGAGAAGACAGAGAAGACCGCAGCCCCAGGTCTGCTAAGCCAGGTGGTCTTTAGGAAAGATGACTTTGGCCTGGAAAAGGAGGGAGCCTGAGAGGAAAGGCAGTAGCCCCAGCCTTCACGTTGGAAAAACAACCAGGGGAGGGGAGTCCGTGCGGAAGAGGCTGATCTGTGGGAAGAAGGCTCAGCACAAGAGTAGCACAGAGCAATGGGAATGGAATATGGTGAAGCCACTAGTAACGTAAGTGTTTCTTACATTACAGGCCACAACTGTAGAGGTGACCTTTCCAACCAAAGTGCTGCCTGGGCCCTCACTAAGCCCTCTGGAGGATGGCCCAGAAGCCCCCACCCCTGGGCCAGAGCCCACACCCAGCAGAGACCAGGCAGCAGGTAAGGAAAGTGACAACATATCTTCCAAGGGGGCAGGAAAGAGTCCCTCATCTCCATGGGCTGCAAAGTTCTGAAGAAAATGAGGCCAGAGTTTGTTGCCCCCAGATTTTAAGTGGGTGGGGCTCATCTTGAACAAAGTTCCCTGCTCATTGCACCCTCTTCTCTCTTCCATAAAAGGCCCTAACCTGACCTCAGATGCCAGTCCAGATCTTCCTCCTGAGCCCCCTCTGGCCCCAGCTGAGGCTCCAGACAAGCCCCTGGGAAGCCCTGAGCAACCCTCTTCTCCAGCCCCATCTCCAGTCCCTCAGCCTGACACCCAAGCAGAAGAAGTAGCTCTTCCACCCACAATGACTGAAGAAGAAGATGGGTCCATGGGGGAGCCCCGCTCTGCAGAGCCAACCCCAGCTGATTCTCACCACCCTCTGACCTATCGCAAAACCACCAACTTTGCTCTGGACAAGTTTCTCGACCCTGCCCGGCCCTACAAGTGCACTGTGTGTAAGGAGTCCTTCACCCAGAAGAACATCCTTTTGGTTCATTATAACTCTGTCTCCCACCTGCATAAGATGAAGAAAGCTGCCATTGACCCCTCAGGCCCTGCCAGAGGAGAGGCTGGTGCCCCACCAACCACCACCACTGCCACAGACAAGCCCTTCAAGTGCACAGTCTGCCGAGTTTCCTACAACCAGAGCTCCACCCTGGAGATCCACATGCGGTCAGTTCTGCATCAGACTCGCTCAAGAGGGGCCAGGACGGATGCCAAGGCTGAGGGGCCAGAGCGTGGCCAAGAAGAGCCTAGGGAAGGCAAGACTGAGGGGGAGGTGGGCACTGAGAAGAAGAGCCCTGATCCCAGTGGCTTCATATCTGGACTTCCCTTCCTGTCTCCACCTCCTCCCCCCTTGGATCTGCACCGATTCCCAGCCCCTATCTTCACTCCACCAGTGCTGCCCCCCTTTCCTCTGGTGCCAGAATCACTGCTTAAGCTCCAGCAGCAGCAGCTGCTCCTGCCCTTCTACCTCCATGACCTCAAGATGGGACCCAAGCTGGCACTAGCTGGGCCTGCACCTATGCTGTCCCTGCCAGCTGTCACCCCCACTCCTCCCCCTCCACTCCCTAAGGCTGAGCTGGCTGAGCAGGAATGGGATCGGCCTGTCCTTGCTGAGGAGGGTAATGAGGCAGGGCCATCCTCACCACCTCACCCATCACCCAATGAGGCCACTCGCACTGCAGCCAAAGCCCTTTTAGAAAACTTTGGCTTTGAGCTGGTGATTCAGTACAATGAAGGGAAGCAGGCTGTGCCCCCTCCCCCAACACCACCTCCTCCAGAGGCCCTGGGGAATGGGGGCAAGCTGGCCTGTGGGGCCTGTGGGAAACTCTTCTCCAATATGCTTATTCTCAAAACACACGAGGAGCACGTCCACCGCCGCTTTCTGCCCTTTGAGGCTCTGAGCCGTTATGCTGCCCAGTTTCGAAAGAGCTATGATAGCCTATATCCACCTCCTGTGGAGCCCCCCAAACTTCCCAATGGGTCTCTTGAGTCACCTGTACCTCAACTGGGCCCACCGTTCCTGCTTCCAGAGCCTGAGGCAAGGGGCTCCCTTGCCCCTGAGGAGCAAAGCCGGGCAGGTGGATGCTGGCCTATGGAAGAGGAAGAAAGCTCCAGAGGAAACCTTCCTCCCTTAGCACCTGCAGGCCGCAGGTTCTCCAGAACCAAGTTCACAGAATTCCAAACCCAGGCTCTGCAGTCTTTCTTTGAGACCAGTGCTTATCCCAAGGATGGAGAGGTGGAGCGGCTTGCAAGCCTCTTGGGTCTGGCTAGCCGTGTGGTAGTAGTGTGGTTCCAGAATGCCCGCCAGAAAGCGCGCAAAAATGCCTGCGAAAGTGGGCCTGTGCCGGCTGGAGGAAGTTGTGGGGGAGCCTCTGGCTGCAGGCGGTGCCACACCACTTTTTCCTGCGTCTTCGAGTTGGTACGACACCTTAAGAAGTGTTATGATGATCAGACCCCTGAAGAGGAGGAAGAGGCAGAGAGAAAGGAAGAAGAGGAAGAGGTGGAAGAAGACGACGCAGAGGAGGAACGGAGCCTGGAAGCCCCAACGGGGCCTAAGGGCCCATCACCAGAACCTCCAGAAGTGGAGGAGCTGAGTCAAGCAGAGGCAACAAAACCAGGAAGCAAAGAGCTGGAAGGGAAGTCTCCACCCTCGCCCTCCCCAGCCCATACCTGTGAGCAGTGTGCCCTCTCCTTTCCCAGCCAGGACCTCTTGACCAGTCACCGAAGACTACATTTCTTGCCATCTGTGCAACCCAGTGCACCTCCCCAACTCCTAGATCTGCCCTTGCTGGTGTTTGGGGAGCGAAGCCCTCTAGTAGCAGGCACCCCACCAGTGCCAGGGCCACCCCTCAAAAGAAAGCATGAGGATGGCAGCCTGTCCCCCACAGGCAGTGAAGCAGGGGGTGGAGCAGATGGTGACCCCCCCAGGGACAAGCGCCTGCGCACCACCATCCTACCTGAGCAGCTGGAGATCCTGTACCGTTGGTACATGCAGGACTCCAACCCAACTCGCAAGATGCTGGACTGCATTTCCGAGGAGGTGGGACTCAAGAAGCGAGTGGTACAGGTCTGGTTCCAGAATACAAGGGCCAGGGAACGGAAAGGCCAATTTCGAAGCACTCCTGGGGGGATGCCCAGTCCAGCAGTCAAACCCACCGTTACATCTAACCCTGCACCCTTCCCCAAGTTCAACCTCCTGCTGGGCAAGATAGATGATGGGACTGGGAAGGAGATCCCAAAGAGGGAAGCACCTGCTTTTCCCTACCCCATGGCCACATCAGGTGCTGGGCCCCTGCCTTTCCTACCACTAGGGAAGGAGGCCAGTACATCTACACCAGAGCCGCCTTCATCTCTCCCACCTCCTCCTCCCAATGAGGATGAGGTCCCTGAAGAATCATCCAAAGCTTCTCCAGAGAGTGAGGCTTGCAGTCCATCTGCAGGAGATCTAAGTGACTCGTCTACTTCCAGCCTGGCTGAACCAGAGTCCCCTGGGGCTGGAGGGACCAGCGGGGGCCCTGGAGGTGGGAATGGGGTTCCTGATGGGATGGGGCAGCGGCGCTATAGGACCCAGATGAGCAGCCTACAGCTGAAAATCATGAAAGCCTGTTATGAAGCTTACCGCACCCCTACCATGCAGGAATGTGAGGTGCTGGGGGAGGAGATCGGTCTGCCCAAGAGAGTCATTCAGGTCTGGTTCCAGAATGCTCGTGCCAAGGAAAAGAAGGCCAAACTGCAGGGGATGGCTGTTGGGGGAAATGGGGGCAGCAGCGAGGGCCCCTTGGCAGCCCAGCGCACTGACTGCCCCTACTGCGATGTCAAGTATGATTTCTACGTCTCCTGCCGAGGCCATCTCTTTTCCCGCCAGCACCTGGCCAAACTGAAGGAGGCAGTCCGAGCCCAGCTGAAGAGTGAAAGCAAGTGCTTTGACTTGGCTCCAGCACCAGAGGCGACCCCCACTCCAAAGGCTCCACCTGCTGCCACACCTGCCAACATGCCCCTTGGGGCTGCCCCAGCCCTGCCTCGCCTGGCCCCAGTCCTCTTGTCTGGCCCAGCTCTGGCCCAACCACCACTTGGCAGCTTAGCTCCTTTCAGTTCAGGTGAGTGGGGCAGTTGCCCTTGCTTCTCCTTCCTGACTCTCCCATGTCCAGTCTCTTTCCTTTGGTCTAGGCCAGTGGTGATGAACCTATGGCACATATGCCGCAGTGGACTGTTGACCACTGAAAGCTCCAAAAAGTTTGCCATCACTGCCTAGACTCTTCAGGGAAAGGAGCCAAGGGAGCATGAGAGCTGGGTGATGGGAATGTGGGTGTGTAGCAGGAGGTGCTCCATAGCAGGCAGCTAGGAGGAGGCAGGAAATGTCTAACCCTTCATCACCCTTTGATCTTGCTAGGCCCTGCAGCCTCTTCAGGCCTTCTCAGCCTTGCTACTTCGGTCCTGCCTGCTACCACAGTGGTCCAGACTACGGGCCCAGGCCGCCCCTTACCTCAGAGACCTGTGCCCGACCAAACCAACACCTCCACAGCAAGCACCACTGACCCTGTTCCGGGCCCACCCACGGAGCCCTTGGGAAACAAGGTCTCTGGTGAGCGAAAGCCACTTCCAGCCCCTACCAACTCCTCCACTGATGCCCTCAAGAACCTCAAAGCATTGAAGGCCACTGTACCAGCCCTGTTGGGAGGCCAATTCCTGCCCTTTCCTTTGCCTCCTACAGGGGGGGCAGCACCGCCAGCTGTCTTTGGTCCCCAGTTACAGGGGGCCTACTTCCAGCAGCTCTATGGCATGAAGAAGGGGCTATTTCCCATGAACCCTGTGATACCTCAGACCCTCATTGGGCTGCTCCCCAATGCCCTACTCCAGCCACCACCTCAGCCCCCTGAGCCCACAGCCACAGCACCACCAAAGCCTCCTGAACTACCAGCTCCTGGAGAGGGAGAAGCTGGGGAGGCTGATGAGCTGCTGACAGGCAGCACTGGCATCTCCACCGTGGATGTGACTCACCGCTACCTGTGCCGCCAGTGCAAGATGACATTTGATGGGGAGGCCCCAGCCATTGCCCACCAGAGATCCTTCTGCTTCTTTGGGCGGGGCTCTGGGGGCTCTGTGCCCCCCCCACTACGGGTGCCCATCTGCACCTACCACTGCCTGGCATGTGAGGTGCTGCTGAGTGGCCGTGAAGCCCTGGCCTCCCACCTACGCTCTTCGGCCCACAGGCGCAAGGCAACCCTGCCCCCAGGGGGCCCACCCATCACCGTCACTAACACTGCCACTGCTGTCCCGGCTGCTGTGGCTTTTGCCAAAGAGGAAGCAAGATTACCTCACACGGACTCCAACCCAAAAACTACTACTACCTCTACACTTGTAGCTTTATAAACAGATAAACTAAGATGGGAGACAGGAGGGCTCCTACTTTTACCCTGAGGGGTGTCTGGTGGGAGCTCAGATCCCTGGTCCCAACGTTTGGGTCCGCCCACTTCATGGGAATCTTTCAGTTCCCACCCTCTGTGGGCCTCACACATCCCACCTCCAGCAGAGTCCTGCCTCCTCCCTTGCCCCACAGACACACACTGAACTTCTCAGCCCTTGCGGATGTCACCACTGCCCCATGGGTTCACATACACAGACCTTGGCACCCTTATTACACCTGTCTGCCTGCCATACATAAAACATACCCTTGGTTCCATTTTCATTTTCCCCGCTGAATCTCAGCACTCCCCCACTCCTATAAATGCATACACAACACATTCTCCCATGATATTTCACTGAGAAAACAAGAAAAAACACAAGGGGACAAAATAAGCTTTGCCACTACTCCTTCCCACCCCCTTGTCTAGAGCATCATACTGCTCAAACTTCCCAAAAATACAGTGGGCTCCCAAGTTTGGAGCCTGAGATGGGCAGGAAGCCCACAAAACTCTAACCAAACTGGAGGTTGGCAGGAGAAGTGCTCCCAGTTCACTCTCCCCAGGCCCCTTCCTCCTAATCCTCACCCAACAAGGGGGACCCTATGGCCTGGACTCTAGAAAAAGCAGCCCCAGAGGCCCCTCTGCCAGCCCTACCCTGCACCCTGGGAACTGCAGAAGTTTATTTTCAAAGGCTTTAAACACAGAGATCCTCTCAGCAGCCATGGGCTTGCCCCTTGCCCTCCCCCTGCTATGGGCAGTTCAGCCTCTGGGGACTGGCGCTGCCCACCAACGGCAAATCCAAAGTTATTTTAAAGAAACTGAAACACAACCAAAAACCAAGAGCGAGAGAGAATGGGTGCACATATGCACAAAAGAGAGATGGAGAGATCAGAGAAATGAACTAAAGAAAAACAAACTTGGAAAATACAAAAAAAAAAAAAAAAAA
>PVKN010022401.1:0-15168 GCA_004027915.1 Capromys pilorides
TACTTAATGTAACCTTTTTTACTTTAAGGACCATCTAGTCATTTGATTATAGGATCAAGTCCATTTAGAATACAAAACCCTTCTCCCAACGACCCTCCCCCACCTCTGCTGCTTCTCTTCTGTGGTATGCTTGCACACACTTGGACTTTAAAAGGCTTCTGTCATATTTTTTTCTTGGTCTCATAGATATTATATTTCAGCTAGGCTTGGCAAACCTTGAAACCTTTGCATGACCTTCAATGACTAAATTATCTTAGTACAAGCAGAAAACAGCAAAAAAGCAAGTTAACCTTATGTTGTGGTTTGTGTTTAGTTGTCCCCCCAAAGCCTCATGCAGTCGGAGCTGGTGAGATGGCTCAGTGGTCTAAAGCGACTGCTTAGGAAAGCTTAGACAACCACAGGGACCAAGGTTCAATCCCCAGCACCACATGCTGCACCAGCCCCACCCACAGGGCAGGCTGAGCCAGCGATTAAAGAAGAAAGCCTCATGCAGTCTTCTGGGGCACGGGCTTCTAGGGTTTGATATTAACTCATAACCCACTGGGATCAAGGCTGGGATTATGGGTCTGATTACTGCTGGGATTATGGGTGTGAGTGCTACACCCAGTGTGAGGCAATAGCTTACATGTAATATAAGAGAGACAGACTCTCTGGTGCTATTGTTGCTGTTCTGCCGCCATGAACTGCTGCCCTCTGCCGTATGCCAATCTGCCTTGGAGCCAGCTGAGTACGGACTGAAACCTCCAGCAAGCATGAGCTACATAAATGTTTCCTTCTTTCATTTTGGGTGTCGGGTCTTCGTTGCAACAATGAGAGAAGAGTAACTGAGACCCCTTGTAAATGCAATGTAAGAGCCATCGTGGAGCTCTTCAACACAAAACATGTTTTAGGAATATCAACTAAACAAAAAGATCAACTTAAACCATCAAAGCTAAGTTTACTAATCCTCCAAGAGCTGTCCCGGTGGTCTCTTCAACGCCTCTCAGGCAGTAGCAAGGCTTGTTTCCACTCCGCTGGCATCCAGGGGCAGAAATCGCCCAGCCTTGCCGCTGCCCCAGGCCCAGTGCGGGCTGTGCACAACCCAGGGCAACCTTTCCCACCCGCTATCCGACCTTACTGCCCGACTTACTCTCCCTGTCCACTTGAGTTCAGGCCCAGCTGGGCTCAGGCTGGTGGCCTGGACTCTCCTCGTCTGTCTTCTGCTTATTTCTGGAGGCATCCACACCTAGAATTCGCACTTTCACAGGTCCATCCTAGTCTTCCAGTCCAGTACTGGCTGGGCCTGGGCTTTAGCTTGGAACTCAGCCTCTGCTACTGCCCCCATGAGGAGCAGACATCCCACGTCTTGTTTTATGCAGATCTTTCTTTTTCTTTAAATCACATTGCTCATGATCAAACAATGTTTCTGCCAATCTTGGGCATTTTTCAGGGCATCTCTAGACTCATGCGGTGGCTTCCAAGTGTCCCTGATAGCCATCACCTTCCCTGCATGGAGATGCATGACCATCCCAGGGTTTCCCCTCCAGCCTTTCTTCTCTTTAACACTCCCTAATCTCAGCACTACCGGGGAGTTTTTCCAGCCCCCTGGCCAGCTCGACAATTGTGTTGCTGAGGTGCGCTGGGGCAGGCAGTGGAGTGGGTTTCCAAGAGACTAAAGAAAATACCTGGAGATGGCTTTGGTGAGAGCTAATCATCAATAAAGCCTAGTAGCAGGCATTAACAGGCTCGCTGTTGCTGACTAACAGGGGCAGAAGTAGCCACAGGAAGTGCGTGCAGGCCCAACCACACTTTCCAGTCAGGCTTACTGCAGGTGTTCTGAGTCCCTAGTCCCTATGGCATCATAATCCTGTGGAAGGTGCGTTCAGGTAAGCAGCCCTGCCTTGAAAAATCTCACAGGGGCACGTAAAAGATCAACGGCACCCCCTCACAAAACTCCACGAGATGTGTACCAGTCAGTCGCATCGGCCAGCAAGCTTGATGACAGCAAGTTCAGAGAGTTCCTGGGCTCCGACTCTCTAGTTTATCATAAGGAGGAGGATTATAGATTAGACTACCTAGTCGTGGGATCACTAGCCCTCTTTGTTCCACTGTATGACCAGCATTCTGAGGAACAGCTGGCTTACCATACAGACAGGGAGTCATCTCCTACAGTGACACTTGTTTGCCCAGTTCCCAGAAATCTTCAGATAACACTTATCTGAACATTCTGGTCCCTGTCTGTTGAGAATGTCCACTCGGGTTTACAAGTGTCTCGGAAATATAAAGGCCTCTTTCAGGGACATGGTGCTGAATGTTTTAGTTTTTCTCAGGGATGATAGTCTCTGCCTTCCAATAATAGCAAGCTGGGGACTGAGACTTTGCCACGGGGACCTTAGGAGGACACTCCAAACCCACATTACAGCAGGTGGCCCTGAGACTGCTAGGCCAGCATGGCTTAGGACAGCCTTACGGGTACCAAGATGGAGGCCAGAGGCCCTGATTCCTGTCATTGTCCTCTTTTCCAGGGCTTTGGAAAATTTTCTGATGTTCTTCACACCCCTCCCCACAAACAACTTTTAAGAAAGACATATAATGGCTAACCTGGCTTATTGTTTAGGGCTTTGTGAGTGAGACAGAAAGAAACAGAGAGAGGAATGAAGGAGACACATGCCTACAATGGGAATCTGGCCTTACTAACCAGGCTTTCATAGCAAGAATGCCTGAGAATGTGTGTGTGTGTGTGTGTGTGTGTGTGTGTGTGTGTGTGTGTGTATGTTAGGGGGTTGCTAGGCAGATCCAAGGCAAAAATGGGCTTCCATCCTAGCAACACCTAGAAACCAGGAAGCACCCGCAAGCCCTGTCAGTCAAATAGCCCGCCAGCCAGGTTCCAGGACCAGCTGTCATGGGGTTGGTTCTGCCTAGACCTTAACCACATGCGAAGCGCTTTTGCATCCTCACTTTCCTCTTGACAGCAGTGTCCTGAGGCTGGCTCATTCCTGAACATGAGAGAATGCTTTTAAAGTTGCCATAAACTTTTACTTGTTAAACACAGATTTTGTGAAATAATTGAATTATAAGCTTATAATGCAATATATTGTATTAAAAACAGAGGTACCACTCAAAGCTCATCCAATCTATTGCTTCCTAATTATTTGAGTATTGAGCTCATTTATAGTTGGTATGGTGTTTATATGATGGAAAGACCAAATAGAAGGTGCCGTGTGACACTGCACATCTCAGCCCCACAGCCAGGGCCATCGAGCTGTAGGGGTGCTTACAGCAGAGAAACTGGCGAGGGCTGTGGATCAAGGATTCCCCCACCCACTCTACATTTGTTCCTGGGAATGCCAGCTGCTAGTCACTACCCAGCACACTGCCAACCTATAGCTCCAGGAGCGGATGCCTGACTCCTACTGCCTCAGATGAGGAAAGCATTCAAAATATCTGTGTGTCCCAGATGGTCAACCTGGGCTGAATAAACAAGGGGAAGTACACTCAATACCTATGGCAGTGACATTTCCCCAGGGTCCCAGGGCACTGGGCACTGGACACTTCAAGCCTTCTGTAGAGGAATTGTTCCAGAAAGCCCTGTGGATACAAAGCTCCGAGGACTCTTTGGTCCCGTAGATAACAGCTCAGCATTTGCACCGAACTCACACGTACCCCTGGAGCACTGTAAATCATGCCTGGATGACATAGAATGCCGAATGCAATGCAATACTATATAAACTGTTATTACGCTGACTTGTTTAGAGAATAAGGACAAGAAAAATATCTGTACATGTTTAGTCCAAACCATTTTTCTTTTTCAAATACCTTCCATCCTTGGTTAGTTGAGTTTGCGGAACCCACCCAGGGAGTGAGCAGACTGTATTTTGGTTGTGGTCAGACTGGGACCCACGCAAACTTCAGAGGCCATTGGAGCCCCGTCAAACATACTCTGAGAGAAGCGAACAGTTTACACACTTCCATCTCTCTCCCTTCCTCAGCCCCGACAGTCCTACTTACTCTTTCTTTTCACTTTACTTTTATTCTCCTAAATCTGGGAAATAATGTTTGAAGTTATTTATAAGACATCAAAATTGCATGCTCTCTGCGGGGCAAAAGAACCAGTGCTCCCCCTCCACCGCTGGGCCAGATCTGAAAAGAAATAATAGTAATAACCCCCCAAATAATAAGATGTTCATTACCTAAAATATATAGCTTAGCCCGAGCTTGAGATTCAAGTGACGCACACACCATGCAGCTGGTGACCCCCCTTCAAGCTCATTGAATTAAAAAAAAAAAAAATACTTGAAACCTCCTGGCTTCTCCAAGAAGCAACTCTGTGTACTTCCGCTCCCCAGAGCTCAAGGCTCGCGTGGCCACACAAGACATATAAAAAGCCCATTTGGAGAATCACTTGCTTCCCACACGGGTCTTCAGTCAGGTTAATTTAAGAAACATGCAACTCCCACACCCAGCTTGGGAAGTCAGAGTCCAACAAGGCACACCTGGGAGGAAAGCCAGAGGACGGAGGAGGAGGGGCTCATTTCTGGGTTTCAGGCCCCGAGCTGCTGGCTTCTTAAGAATCAAAATATATTCCACACAAGAAGTGTTCGTAGACACATTCAGGGCAAAAGACAGTCCGTGAGTTCCAGAGAACAGACCCAGCCCCAAACACTGCAAGGAGCTGGAGGGAGGAGGTTGGGGAGGCAGACAAAATGTCAACAGTGTTTATCTTCGAATGGTTGACTCAGGGGTTGATGGTTTTTTCTTTATAGTTCTCTGGATTTCCCAAACACTCCGTGATAACAAACTATGACATTTCTATTATAATTCTGGCATAGGACATTTTCACTTGCTTGGTTGTTAGAGAGAAAATAGGACCTTAACCTTCCCTGAGAGTCCCTGGGCTGGGGTCATTTGCTGATTTCTTTCTTTCTTTCTTTCTTTCTTTCTTTCTTTCTTTCTTTCTTTCTTTCTTTCTTTCTTTCCTTCCTTCCTTCCTTCCTTCCTTCCTTCCTTCCTTCCTTCTTTCTTTCTTTCTTTCTTTCTTTCTTTCTTTCTTTCTTTCTTTCTTTCTTTCTTTCTTTCTTTCTTTCTTTCTCTCTTTGTGGTACCAAGGATCAAACTCAGGACTTCTTGCTTGTCAGGCAAGCACTTATTCCACGGAGCTCTCTCCCCAGCCAATTCACTGATTTCATGAGGAGACCCAGACTTTACTTATAGTTCGCCCAGCAGCCACAGGGGAGTCCAGTGTGAAAATCAGCAGGAGTGACTGTTTACATAAATCTGGCCTGCTTAATGGCACTTGTATTTGTAAGTGAGCAAGGTGTTTCCACTTCACAGACAGCCGAAGGCACCTGGCTGTGACATGCTCGGTGACAGTCTGCTAGGCACTAATTCAACCACGGGCTCTAGTTTTCACATCTACTGATAGCTTTTACATTTTTCAATTCTAATCTAGTCTTGACTGGGGAATCAGAAAGTCCAGCAAAGATACATTCGGCTTCCGGACTCTCTAGAGGCTCTGTGGCCTGTGGTCTGCCTCTGAAGGGTGAGACCGGGCAGTGACAGGCTCTGCTGAATCCAGCTGCACCTGCTGGCCCTCCTGTCCTTCCTGCCTGCCTGCCTGCCTGCCTGCAAGCTGGGCCGGAGCCTGGGGCTGTAATACTGCTCCTATCCAATGACATGGCCACAGACGGTGGCTTCTCAGAACTGAAAGGGTCCTTGTCCTAAGGTAAAATCAGCTCTATCTCTAGCCAAGAAGAAAAGTGCTTTTCCAGCTTGGAGCTCCAGCCTCTGCACCTCCTGCACTGCTGGGACTCAGAGCTTCCTGGACACACGCTTGATGAAAAACCTGCCAACTGCTCGGCTCTGGCCCCCTAAGTCTTACTAGGGCAGGGGGAACACGGGACACGGCCCATGCTCACAGCAGGTGTACTCATAGCCGTACCCATCCCTGCCAGCAAGACCACCAGCCCAGCAAGGTTCCATGCAAGTGCGCATGCTTGGCAAATAAACCAGTATTATAGACATAGCAACTCCCCCCCACCACCACCCCAATAGAAGACTGGGAAGAGAAAGCCAGGTAAAGGGCACACAGATGTCCTTTTGGTGAGGGGACCCCTGGAAAGCATAGAGTCCTGCGATAGAGGTGAGACAGTGAGAAATTCTAAAGGGAAGGCTATCAGAGAGTGGAAATCAAGTCCTGAGGCCCTGAAGCAGAAATCAAATAATAGGAAGTACCACACCAGGTGCTGGGCACCATTTCCAGTCTTGATATATTTTATTTCTTGACTATGAGGAGTCCAGAAGGGACTACTATTGGCTCCTCTGTGAGAGAAGTAACTGCACGCTAGCGAGGCTGGGCCATTCGCCTAGGCCACTCCACGTGACAGCCAGCAGCTCCTGTTTTTTGGATCCAAATCCCAGACCTGAGGGCAACCAACATTCACCCCTTCCTCACAGGAGGGCATTTCCGCCTTTTGAGTCCCGTCTCCTCGTGTTGCCCTGCCATCTCCTCTGGGATGGGTAACAGAGTGAAGGGATTGATCCTGTTGCCATAATTCCACATATTTGGGTGACAGTGTATGAAATTGATTATTTAACCTGCTAACACCTCCAGTTATGTGGGCAGACTGGGCGGGTAACCCTGCGAAAGCCTAAATCCTGGAATTTGCTGAGATGGTAGCTTTTTTCTTACTTCTTTTTCTAAAAATCAGTTTTATTGTGACATAATTCATAAGCTATAGAACTTACACATGTGGGGTACAGTGCAGTGGCTTTTCACATAGTTGCAAAGCCTCTACCAAGTCAGTTTCACAATATTATCATCACACACAAACCTCATAGTTATGAGCAGTCAGTTACTCCCTCCCCAGCCACGGGAAGTCAAGGGACTACTTTTACCTCTATGAATTTGCTACTTCTAGACACTGCATCTAAATGAAATCGTAGAATCTTTATCCTTCGTGTCAGGCTTCTTTCTTTCATTGTAATGCTGTTGTAGTGTGTTAGTGCCTCACTCCTTTTGATTGTCCAATAATATTCCATCGCATGACTATATTGCATTGTATATTTTTATCCATCTGCTGATGGTTATTTTCAGTTTTGTGAATGATGCTCCCATGAGCACTCTTGCAGGAGCCTCTGTGAGAGCAGAGATTCTCATTTCTCTTGGGTATAACCCCAGGACTAGAATCACGGGGTTCCTGCATGGTGACTAACACCATGTTTCACCAACTGAGGAACTCAATGCAGATCTGTTATTCTAATCTTCCTCCAGGAATTCCACTCACACCTGAGTGGTGCCTCTGATGCGGGCCAGGGAAGCTGGGGTTTTACTTCTCACAAGAGCTGGTTGGCCTTTCTCGGTCACCTTGTCTAGACAATCAGAAACATCTTACTCCACAAACTGATGGACGCAAGGTGTCAGTCATGTCACTTTATTACCAAATAGATTGGCAGTATTGTTTTGCTACTTCTTAAAGCAGTAAGTCTGTACACACACACACGTACACGCACACGTACACACACATACACACACACACACACGCATGCGCACCCCACACATCTAGGAAGTCAGCCCCTTGGAATTAGCCATGTGGCTTATCCTTGGTGAGAGGAACTAATGGATATGAGGGGATTTCTCCCTCTGTAAGCAAAGCCCAAGGAGCTTTGCTACCACTGCCCAAGGTCAAGGCCAGTCTGCTTTCGTCCATCATAGCCTGCTACAAGGCCATGAGGAAGGCGAGGGCACTGCAGGTGACTGTGCCTCAGGCGATCCAGGGAGTGCCCCCCCCCACCTCAGTTTCTGAGCCTGGGCACACATTGCTGCATGGGCCCTGCCTCTTCCCCATCCCCACCCCCGGGGGCCCTGTGAACAGGCACTTCTGTCCACAGGGAGCAGGGCCCAGGCCTTGGGAGGTGGAAGTAGGCTGGGCCTGGCCAGGTGCTTGCCCTCTCCTCTCCAGAGTCAGGCAGGCTTGGATGACAGCAGGCCTCCAGGTGGGAAGTGCAACATCTTGGCGTCTTCTGGGCCTGTCCAGAGATCCAGATGTTTGGTGTCAACAGCCCCAAACCTGGGTGATTGAATCTGACACTTCTTTTTTATAGAGCATAGGCACAGCTGTCCAAAGGAAACTCATCTGCGCTCATTCCTTCCTTTCTGGCTCCACAGTGCTCAGAGTTCTGATTCCAGGCAATATTTGGCAGCTCATTCTTCCACTCTTACGCTGGGAAAAGCCCAAGAGTCCCCCCAAGCCCAGAGGAAGGAGGGAGCACCAGGGCCCTGGCCAATTTTAGGGAAGAGTGGGAGGGAGGTGTGGCCAAAGTCTGTTCTATGGAAGAAGGGGGATTCTTCGCTGGATGGGGGTTCAGTCAGACAATTTTGGGGACTACCCTCTAGTCTGTGTTTCTCAGATCCTAGCATAAATTTGACCCTCCTCCCCAAGGGGTTAGGGACACTGCCTTAGGAGACTTTGGAGGCACTAAGGAACAAGGGAGAGGGGGTGGCCTTTTTTCTTCCTAGTCGTTCTCCTAGCAACCAGCCTACATTCCTGGGGTCCCCAGCCTAGCCCCATGGGAAGATAGCCTGCCGTTCCCAGAAAAGAGCACACAGCCTGGACCTCTGCAGCTCTCTTTCCCTTCCATGCCTGCCCAGGAATCTTCATACATTTCCTGTCTCCCCTCCAGTATGTCTTCCTCCTCACAGCCCTCCTCAGACCCCCAAGAAGGTCACTGCCCTGCCTGCTGCAAGCCCAGGGGCTGCGGGTGTGCTTCCATGGTGGCGCCCACCAGCTAGCATCTCTCCCCAAGGACAAGGCTGGCTGCTGACCAAAAGCCCAGTCCTGACAGCGGTGGCTGTGCTCCCAGCAGGGCCACATGGAGATCCAGCGTGCAGTGCCCTATGCCACCCAAGCACTGGGGAAAAGGCAATAATTGCCCTGAGGTTTCAAATGATGATTTTTTCAAATCCATACCCCAAAATGCCTTTTTTTTCTTCAACTTACTAAAATGAAAAGAGCTCCCCCTCCCCTGGGTGATCCTCGATGCTCCCACTAATCCTACATGCCTGCATACTAGTCCTCCCTCGGCCCTTACAGATCAGTTCTCGGAAACTCTGAGTGGTGTCCCCCAACACCCTCCCGCTGCTACAGTTTGGGTCTGGAGTGGTCTCCAGAGACCTGGCTGTGAAGCCTTGGTCCCCAGCTTGTGGTGTAACTTTGAGGTGGTGAAATCCTTTGGGGGTGGGGCCTAGAGGGAGTAAGTTAGGTCATTGGGGGCGTGGCCTCGAAGGGACTGCTAAGATCCCGGGCTTCTCTCCATGCATTTTGCTTCCCGGCTGCCACGGGGCATACAAGCCTCTACCATCAACCAGACAACCATGGATGAACTATGAGCTGAAAAACCCTTTTCCTTCGTGAGCTTGATTTTGTCAGGTTTGACAAACACTGGCCAGCACGTCTGTTTTCCAGGAAACTGCAAGGGGCACCTTTAGCCGCATGTGGTGGCATGACTGTCCCCAGCCTTCCTTTTCACAGTCCAGAAAGTTCCATGTTTTCACTTCCTGTCAGTTTCTATTCATACCAGCCCCTATAAAGAAACTGAATTTACTTTAGCTAAGAAATAGCTGGGCGTGGTGGTAAACAACCATCATCCTAGCAGTTTGGAAGCTGAGGCAGGAAGATTGCATGTTCAAACACAGCCTAGGCAGTTTAATGACTTGGTGAGACCCTTTGTTAAATCCCTAAACCTCAGCACCTCCGAATTTGACTAGGTGGGGAGATGGGCCTTTAAAGACGTGACGAAGTTAAAATGTGCACAGTGGAGTTGGTTGGCTCACGGGGTTCCTCTTGAGAAGTCAGGACATACACATACCCAGAGGAAGGACTCTGTGGAGACGGACACAGGTGGGAAGCCGCTGTCTGCAGGCCAAGGAGAGAGGCCTCAGAAGGACCAGTGCCGCCCACACCTTGGTCTTGTACCTCCAACTTCTACAATGATGAGCAAATAGTTATCTGCTGTGTGCGCCGCCCCGGCTACGGCATTTTGTCCCAGAAGCTCTAGCCAGCCGATTGATACTCTGGCCTCTCTGTCTGGGAAGTGGAACTCTCAGGGCCCGGGTGCTCTCTTACCCTCCTCAGCTGACCCTTCGGGAAGCTAAACTCCAGGCAGGAGCCTCCCAGGTCACTGGCTAAACCTCCTCCCGACCCAGGGTGGCTGGGGGCATTAGCCTGTGAGTCGCTGCCTAGGCTAAGGCAGAGAGCTTCCAGGGAAAGGGACTGCAACAGACCTGCCCCGGGCAGTGTGGCCCCAGAGGGCGGGATTCTGAGCCCCAGCTGCACGGAAGAATCCTGAAGCTCAGAAACGTGCTCTCCTCCCAGACCAGCCCAAGCACGGCCAGCGGAGGGGCACGGGCCGCGCACACACAGATGGGCCCTGCAACTTTCCCTGAGGGTCCCGACTGCAGCCCAGCTGCAGGGCCTCCTGGGTAGCTGCGGTGCTGGCCCCGCCCCAGCCCCTCTGGGATGCGCTGTTTGAATTTGCTCAACGTGCCAGCTGCTCCGCTTCCCTCTAACCGGTTGCTAAATCCTCACTTGGCAATCAGGACTGATAACACGACTTTTCCATAGAAACCCTCTGCGGTTTTGCTCTCCGCGTAGCAACCGTGCGCCCTGTCTGTGGCCGTAACAGGTTTCCCCAGATACGTTGAACAGGGGCTCCAGGCCCTCCCGGCATGGCACCTCACCTGCTGCCTTCCCCACGCCCACTCCGGGAATGCAAGAACCACGGAGACCAAAAGAGCCTGTCTGGGCTCCCCCCACCCCAACCCCACCCCCAACTGCAGGATGGTGCCTACCCAGGAAGCAGGGCCAACGCTCACTCCAGGGATCTTCCCTGGCAGTTCCCGACCAACCTCCGGAAACTCCCTCCCCCGCTTTTCTTGCTGAGAATCTTCAGAGCCATTTCTGCCAAGCTCCACGGCCCCCTCCCCCACCCTCCCCCAGTCTTCCCCCCCACCCCCTCCCCGCGCGAGCTCTGGGGGAGGCAGGCTGCTCCAGCAAGCTCCTGGCCAGCTGCTTCTGCTGCAGCAGCTCTGCAGACCCATGCAGGAGCTGCACCCTGTGTGCCTTGCGTCTTCTTAGGGACAGCGGACTCTTCTGAAGTGCCTCAGACCGTGGAGGGGATCTCAGAAGGCGCTTTCTCTGGGCAGCAGCTGCCTCCTAGTACGGCGTGGCAAACAGGGCGGGGGCATCGGCTGGGCGTCGGGTGGCTTCCCTCCTCACCAGACGTCTTGCACAGGACTGAACAGAATGGCCCTGAAGGTGACTGCCATTTGACTATCACCCAAAGAAGCCATCACCAATGCCTGGGACGTCCAGAGCAGGGCACTGCGTCACGGAAGATGTCCTGGGCGCATGGAGACATGCGGAGGGCATGTCGTGGCAAGGCAAAGCAGACGTGGTATCGGGGCCGCCTCCTCCTTCTCCTGCTCCTCCTGTTTCTCCTCTTCCTCTTCCCCTCCACTTCCTTTCCTTCCTCCTCCTCTTCCTTCTCTTCCTCCCCTTCCTCCTCCTCCTCCTCCTCCTCCTCCTCCTCCTCCTCCTCTTCTCTTTCCTTCTCTTCCTCCTCCACCTTCTTCCTTTTCTTCCAGTAATGCCATTCTGGGGAACCCACGCTCATGACCTCATCTAATCCCACTCTCTCAGGAATAGTTAAGAAAAACCAGGCCAAAACCACAAGGGATGAGTTAAGAACACCATCAGCCATGCAGATCTAATTGATATTTTTAGCATGACAGCCCAAAATGCAGAAAGCTATCCATTCCTTCAAAGTTCACATAGTCACTCATCAAGACAGAGTGTATGCTAGGTCACAAAATGAAACTAAATAAATTTAGAAGGATTTTAGTTACATAGAACATTTCCTAGCCAGGTATAGTGGCATGCACCTATAATCCCAGCACGCCAGGTGGCTGAGATGGGAAGATCACAAGTTCGAGCCCAGCTTGGGCTGCTCAGTGGGCCCTTGTCTCAGAATATTATACAGGGCTTAAGATTTAGCTCAGTTTGTGAGATTTGTATTTAATCCTCGCTACTGAAGTAAAGGTGGAAGAAAGGAAGGAGAAATTTTCTGATCACTGTGGAACTAAATTAGAAATTGGTGAGAGTGAGATAGCTAGGGGGAAAAATACTTTGCAACAATCTATGGGTCAAAGAGCAAATCACAATGACATTTTGAAGCTATTTCAAACCAAATGATAAAATTTAGTAATAGTTTCTCCTCATAATACAGTTGCTATTATTGATTACTAACTTGCTGGTTAATAATAGTAATCATTAATTTGATAACATTGCTGGCACTAGAAAACATGATCCAAAACAGCTGAAAAGGATACCATTCCATGACCAAATAGTGTTATCACAGTTTAACACTGGAAAATTAATTTAATCTAACATACGAACAGATCACAAAGGTGAAAATATTTATCTCAATCAATACAGAATAAAAATGTAACAGAAGTGAAAACTTATTTATATTAAAACTTTCAGTGTCAGTGTAACAGATTGTCCTTAATCTGATAAATAGTGTCTATGAAAAACCTCTTGATAACATCAGACCTGGGGATGAGAAACTGGATACCTTTTCTCTCATCTGAAGAACAGTCACTCCTTCATTAAATTCGTAATTTTTTTGGAGCGTCCAGATGTTGCAATACGGCTAGAACAAAAGATAAAATATACGCATATCATGCAGCGAATGCAGTCATTTACCTAGGCTATAACTAACTACTTGATATATATAAACAAGGTGACAAGGTCAAAGCTTCACGTAAAAATCTGTCACAACAAACAATTGAAAATTGAAATAAAATTAAAAGATCAAACCAGGCATGGTAGCACATACCTGTAGTCCCAGAGGTTGCGGGTGCATTGCCACAAGTTCAAGCCTAGTATGGACAGCTTTAGGTAAATAAATAAATACATTTGTAAAGGTATAGATGAGCGTGAAGGCTCTGGATTGAATTCCAAGTACTCAATCCAAGAAAAACATTTCATTTATAATATTACCAGAAAACTTGACATAGTTAAGGATAAATTTAACAAAAGGCATATAACACTATACTGAAAACTGATATTTATTTATTTATTTATTTATTTATTTGGGAAAGGGTCTTGCTATGCAGCTCAGACCCATAGTGATCCTCCTTTCTCAGCCTCCCCAGTGCTGGGATTACAGGCATGCACTACCACACTCGGTTTCAATGGCTCGACGGTACGCCTAGGGTTCTGGAGCTGTCATGGTATATGGTAGCGGGGATTGAACCCAGGTCCTTGTACTTGCCTGGCCCATGCTTAGACCGCTGAGCTATCTTCCCTAACCCTGAAAACTTTTTTTTTAAGCTAAAGGGATTAAAGGAGAGCTAACTAAACAGAGATATACTTCAGTTTCATGAATTCTGAACTTTCTTTCAAAGATATAGTAATCATAATTATATGTTATTTGTCTAAGTAGCAACAGACAGAAGAGTGGAACAGAATATAGTAATTGTGGATACATTTAACCAGTCAGTTAATTTATTTTATTTCATTGTACAGGGTATTTTACTCGGAACCTTACACTGGTCAGGCGAGCACTTGTGCTGCTGAGCTATATCCCAGGCCCAATCAGTTAATTTTTGACAAAAATGCCAAACCACTCCAGCAGGAAAGGAACATTTTCTCAACAAGCAAGGCTAAAACTACTGGATATTGTCAACTTGGAAAAAAAAAGGGAACACCAAGAAGGGTTTCACATGGCTAACGGGGCCTAAAATTCAAAATGGAGCCTCAAAGCCAATTCCTGGCTGTGGGGGATCACACAGCGCTGGGTGTTCCTGGGGAAACCACCCACTGAGTGCCCTGGTCCTGGCTGAGGATGTGTCCTGTCTCAAGAGATAAGAGAAAGCCCTTAGACTATAGCGCCTGCTTAGGTGTATCTGACAAAAACCTAGTTCTCAGAATACTGAAAGTACTCCTCTAAGCTAATAAGACAAAATTCTAAAAGAAGAGCAAGTGGGAACAAAAGAAAAGCTACCATCAAAATATTAATGTCACATAAAGTTTGAATCAAAAGTGTTAAAAGAGATGAAGAAGTGCCCTTGATACTGGTAAGATGAGCAGCACACCTACATGGCAAACAGAAGCCAACTCTATTATCCGTTGGCCAATTTCTGAAAAACTGAAGGGTCAACTAGACCAAAAAAAAAGAAAGGGTGCAAAAGATGTAGCAATATAATCGTAAACTTGATATAATCCTGCATCCAACAAACAAAAAACACATAGAACAGTTATGCAATTGGTCACACATTTGGCCACAAAACAAGTACCAACAAATTCCAAATAACCAACATCATACACACTACGTTCCATCTTCATGACACAGTGAAATTAAGGATCAACAAAAACACTATTAGCTAAAAACATTCCATGATTGAAAAGTAAAGGTCCTACTTTTAAAAAGAAAATCATAGCAAAATTTTACCTCTCAAATGACTTGAAAACAAAACTACTACTGCTCAAAAACCGTGAGCTGCAGCCAAAATAATACTTATTGGAAGACCTGTAGTTGGAAGGAAGCAAGAAAAGCTGGAACAGATGTGCATAAACAAACTAAAGAGGAAACGATTAATAAAGTGTAAGTAACAATGGTGAGCGTAGAAAATAGAAATGATTCATAAAACCAAAGGTTCTTTGAAAAGACAAATGAGAATTTAAAAGATCTTTAATAAGACCAATCAATTTAAAAAGAAGGTATCAGGGTCAGCCATGTAGCTCAACGGACTAAAGCATCTGTTTAAGCAAGCACTAGGGAACTAGGTTCGATCCCCAATGTGCCATGCCCACAACCCATCCCCATCCCCTGCCCACCTCTGGGACAAGCTGAGACAGCAATTGAGACTGGGCATGGTGGTGCATGCCTGTAATCCCAGAACTGCTGCAGAAACTGATAATAGTGCACTGGAAATGAGAGAGAGTGTTTTGAGGGGGCCTAATGACAATATGTCTTTTACTGTAATAAATTTTTACAATCTACACACATCACATTTTTGATCATGCTTTATATAATCTGAATTAAAAGCTAGATAGCTATTATACAATAGTAGACTTACAGGCTGATTTCACTTACAAATACAGATGTGAAAATACTGCAGAAAATATT
>PVKN010022402.1:0-15173 GCA_004027915.1 Capromys pilorides
GGCGAGGAGGGAAGGGGCCAGAAGGTCTGACTGGGTCCATGCCAGGGCTTCCTTGTCTCACGATCTCCCTGCAGCTCAGGAGACCAGGGAGCACCTGAGGAATCTGCCTTCCCAGCAGCAACAGCTCCTGCCCTCATGATTTCTCCAGCCAGGTTTCTTAAAACAACAGAATCTAAGGTGCAAAGGAAACTAGCCCATGGGTTTAACTCTCACCCCCACACGTGGTCAGGGTAGGCTTCGCAGACTGTCTGGCTAGCTCAGTGGAAATGGGACTTTCTTGAAACACACACACACACACACACACACACACACACACATGCAGACACACACACACACACACACACACACACACACACACACACAAAGATAATGATTGGAATAAATCCTGATTTATTTTGACCACTCCCTCAGGGAGGTAGGGCTGCTGGGTGCTTCAGGTTCTCTGTCTTTAGCTCTCTGGCTTTGGTCCTAAGTGACAGGGACAGAGCTGAGGGAACATGGCCTCTGTGAATCAGGACTCCTGCAGCCACTCTTCCTGCACCCTCCTTCCCCTGTCCTCAAAGGAAGGGACACAGCCCCAGGGTTCCTTCTCTCCTCCTGGACTCCAAGCCCCTCTCCTCCAGCAAGCCATCCTACAGGCTGCTGTGTGTGTGGGGATTAATGTCCCCAGTGTGGCAGGTCAGTGCTGTGTGCAAAGGCCAGCATTAATTGACAAATTAAAGCCAAGCAAACCTGGGCAGGTGAGAGGAAATCTCTGAGCTTGATCAAAAACATATTTCTGTTTCAGGTCTAAATAATGGGCTACAGGGAGGCACATCTGTAAATTATACAGGAAGCCTTCCTCAACAACTGATTCACCCTGACAGTTTTACTGGAGTATATGAAAATGAGTATTAAAGATGTGATCTGTAGGCTTCCTTCCAGGAATTCCAATCTGGTTTCAATAAAATGGGAACACTGATTGGAAGTGAAGTTGCCTTCCGGTTTTGCCTTTGGCTATTACGTGCTCATTCGTGAAATGACTGAATTCCACAACTACTTTTAATATTCACCTTTTGAGTTCATCTCCCGCCCTGGACACATTGGAATGATTAAAATAGCATTGGCTCCCCATGCTGGGTGCTCTCTAATTTAAAACAGTCCAGGTGCTGAAGACAAATGAGTCCTCCTGGTAAGTCCATTCTTTTTTTTTGCATGAAGTTGCTTTGCAGCACATCGAGGGCAGAATATTAATAGTAAAAAAAAAAAATTAAATAAAATAATACTGCTCGAGTAGATGCCTGGGGGGAAAGATTAAAGTTTGGTGCAGGCAGAACTTATGCTTACTGTGGGATTGTGCTGGTTGCATGCGTTTCTGGCATTGTCTGCTTGAGTGCTGTGCCTACAACTGCAGTCATGGCCAGGCAGGGCTCTGGCCTCCCCAGAGCTGTCCTCCACTTTGTCAGCCAAAGTGCACTGAGCTGGCCATGGCTTGAGCTGTGCAGCAGCAGAGAGGGGGAATTATACTGAGTTACCTGCAAGATGCCACCTCTCCTCTGTTCCCCAGGACCCCTGAGGCTCATTTTCAAGAGAGCACTGTAGAGTTGAAGAGCTTAAAGTGTCACTAAGAAGAGGAAAGATAATGGGCTAGCTGCGCAGCACATTTCTAACACAGCCTCTGCACGCCCAACTCCAACCATTGGGTTAACAGGCCACGGGTGCATTTTCTATTCAGTTCTCAGAGGTTTGTAAGAGAAGTGGGGTGAGCTATTTTTCTAGGGTTGCCAGAGAAGAATGAAGCATTTTGCTTCCATTTAGGAGCCAGATTTCTCCCAGTTGGGAGAAGAAAAAGTTGGTATGTCTTACATTTTGTGCCCATCATAAATGAGCTTTCATTCAAAGCTATTATGAGATTTTCAGCCGGAAAAATGGACCAAAGCCCATGGGATGTTGACATCAGTGGGAGCTATGCATTGCATTTAAAATGTTTTTCTGTGGGATTGCCAATGTTGGCCCTTTACATGCAAAATTCGCATTTCATTTTCTCTCATCTTTAAAATCATGAAAATAGTCTTCACACATTTAATTTGGTATGAAACTTGTATTTGTTACTTTGAATTGGAGAATAACTTAGTAACCTATGTTTTGGTTTTGAATGTCAAGGATATCAAACAAATGTACCTGTTGAGGACACCCAAGATAAATCCTGTTTCTTAAAATGAAGGACAAAATATGCTTATGTGTTGGAACTAAAGACATTTGCTTTCTCCTGCTCATGTAGTCCCCACCCTGAGCCAGACAAAACCATATGACATGAATAATATTAGTGATGAGGGGACCTTATTGTAGGAATCTTCCTAGGATGGTAACTACTTAGGCAGGTGGAGGTTGTGATGTCACTTAGAACCTCAAGTCCTGAGAACTGGTGAAAAACAAAAGGCTCTGTGGTTGCTATTTGTAAGAGGGGTTATAGTGGCTTTAGTAAGCCACATCATGTCCACTGCTGTAGCTATCAGCCACATGGCTACAGAAATTGAAATCAATGAACATAAAATTTAAAATTCACTTCCTTAGTCACCCTGGCAGCATTGCATGCACTTAGCAGATGGTGAGAGGTGACCATATTGGAAAGCCCAGATCGAGACCATTTCCATCATTGCAGAAAGTTCTATTTGACCTTGCCTGGTGAGCGTTTTATCATAGTCCTAAGAAAATCGAGAAGATGGGGTCTCATTCCAAGCCAAATTTAATTGAAACTCTGGGCTGGGAGAAGGGACCCATGAGCTGCTGACAACCTTTAATGAAAGTGGAAATTTCCCATGTGGGAATGAAGACTAACTCTGACCTGGAGTATTCTGAAGATAAGCTTGGCTAATGATGGTTCTGCCAAAACACCTGTGACTGATAGGAACAGAATGGAATTCTGAACCGTTGCAATATCCCGGGTACTCAGATACTCCAGTCACTGACATTAATAGTGTGGGAAAAATATTTCCCATTTTCTGCAATGTTATTTTTTATTTGATAACTCTTAGATGTTTCTTGCTAAATGTGTTTGTGTCTTGCCTCTAGGAAAGTTCCTCTCTGCAGGTTCTGAGTGCCTTGCGTCCTGGCAGTGCTGAGGGAGCTTACCAGGAGGAGTGTCCCATCCTTATTGAAAGATTTTAGTTTTAGCCGGCTGCAGTTTTTCAAGACATGGACCTTGTGCAGAGGGGCTATTTCTTCTACGTCTGAACCAGCCCAAAGCAGCAACACTATCTCCCTGCTCACGCCAGAGGTCGGGAGATGTGATGTTTGTTCGAATGTCTACATTCACCCGGTGTGGCACAAGTCAACTGTCTTTATTATTCACACACTTCAGAGGTTACGCATAGACCGGGTCATGCTGTCAGAGCACTTCCGGCCTAGCTGGGTGAAGCAACCAGCCGAGGAAAAGGGGCACAGGGGCTATTGTGTAGGCTATTGTGATGCCATGTTGTCCTTGGAAGTGGCAGGAAGAGCAGGGCCCTGCAGGGGGCTGACTCATGAGGCTGGAAGCAGTCAGGGAAAACCCAAGAGAGCAGCAGTGCCTTGACACGAAGCTTTTGTTGTTGTTGTTCACTGATAGTTACAGAGCACCTGCCTGGTTCTTGGAAGCAGGCTAGGGACCTCCTTCTGTCTGTCACTTCCAATTACTCCAAGGAGGCTTGATGCTGTGCTGTCACCTCCAACATACAAATGAAGCAGCAGAAGCTGATATGCTAAAGAGGGAGTCCTCAGTCACACAGAGCAGGAGCTGCCTAACTCAAACCTGAGCCCCACTCTCCTTAAAGCCAAAGCTAGACCAATGCAGTGGGAGCTCTGCAGAGGGAAGTTCCTCCCCCCAGGACGCAAGGCTCCCTGGAGAGCTAGCACCTGGGTGCAGTTTTTCCTCAGAATCGGGATGAGTCATGGAGACCCACGGACACGAGTGTGTCAGGAGCAGCTGGCCACTAGTGCGGCTGCAACACCATTCTCAGAAATTGGAGCAAACAACCCCAGGTGATCTCAGTGAACGGGCAATGACTGCTTCTTCCCCCTGTGATTAGGAGCCCGTGAGCCGTGGATGGTTGTCAGGATGCGCGCCACCCAGGGTTTGTGATAGAGACAACACCTGCAGCCATGGGGCGAGTGGAGAGGCAATCCTGGGCTAGGCCACCAAGAGCCGGAAGTGTGACTCAGGCTCCTGCCCTTACTCCATCTAGGAACCTACAGGAGGGGCAGCCCAGGACAAAGCGTGGTGCTTCCCTGGATTAGCCAGGCTGACAAAATCCCTCTGAGAGTCAGTTCTGCCGGCACAGATATCCTGACCCCGGCAGTTGGACTACCCAATGTAGACCTGGATGCTGAAATACCTGCCTCTACCTGGAACAAGGTAGAGGCAGGGAAGCTTCCGAGAAGTTGGCGGCCAGGGCTCCCTGCAGCAGGCCCTGCACACCCTAAGGGCTTCCCCTTCTCACAGGGACAGCGGAAGCAGCTTCTTCCTCAGCCGGACAGGCTGTACAGCCTTGTGCTTTGCTTTTTAGTTCTAGTTTGAAGTCTACCTACAAGAATAATTGGAACAGAATTTAGACCGCTGAGGTTCCTAATACTTCCTTAGTGATTAGAGAATACGTAATCAAACCATTGTTGCTAATCCATGGGATCACGAAGCTAAGGCGGTCAGCACCTCCCCCAGCACACTGGCTATAGATTTTATTGGCCGCTTTCCCAAACCAGTGTGCACATCTCTTCTCAGAGCCTGAGGGCACGTCATTGTCACTGTTGAATTCCCTGCTTCCCTCCCCGGTAAGTGTAAGACCGAGACTGCGCCTATCTAGCCTTCTGTGCTCTTTGTTCAGCGCATGCGCACAGTTGCTCATCTCTGTGTTGCATGCACGACTGGGCCTTGCCCGGGTCGGTTCGGCCTTGCGTGGCTGGGTGGGGGCGCTGCACTGTCCCACACTCCCACATGCTCCCAGACTGCTTTTGTCCAAAGCCTCTGGCTCCAACGCAGCTATCAGGTCAGGCCAGGCCACGCTGCACAGACACCTGGCGGGTCGCACTCTCCAGGTGGCTTTCTTTCTCACCTGTGTCCGAGAAATCTTATAGATGCTGCTGGACATCTGAATGAGGTCAAGGTGGGCACAGCACCACCTGCCACCCAACTGCCTGTCCGCCTGGCATCCAGAGCTTGAAAGGCCTCCCAGCGCCAGGCTGAGGATGCGCTCCTCAGAGGAACCTCTTTATCCCTCTCCAAGCCGCGCTGGCTGCTTCTTGGAGACGCCAGCACACGGAGGACAGACATGCTCCGCGTGGCTGCCCACTGCTGCCTCCAGCAAGAGGCTCCGCTTCCAGCATCTCCGATTTCTGAATGCGGAGGTTGGGGGAGTGAATCCGAGGGGGTGACAGCATCTTCTCCAAAATCTTCTTCCACAGTAAACACTGCTAACTACCAACTCATAAAACATATCAGCTGAGTTTATTACTTTTAACCATCTTTCCAATTGTGCTATAAAATAAAGGCAGATGCCAGTTTAAGATCTTAGTATTGTCAAGGGCCAGCTTCTCCAGCAGCACCTGCTTAGCAGCAGTCCGCTTGTTTATGGCCCCTTTTTTATAGGTGACAGTTTAAGGTGGCGCTTCTTCGGTTACAAAGAGTTCTTCCTAATGGTACAGAAGTGACACGCACGGTGGGTGGGCTCCGGCTTCTGCGGCGGTACTGAGGCAGGGTCGCGAGTTCACCTGGGTGTTCAGTTGACAGCCTCGCCACACACATCAGCCTCTGCCAAATGCTCTGCCATTAATTTATGATTTAAAGTAATTAACTTTTGCTGATTAAAGTAATTATTTCAAGTGCATTGCACTCGGGCCCAAATGATGCACGCAGCCCCCTCTCCAGTTTGAGCTCGCAGCCTGCCAAGTGCTTAAAAGCCGCACCAGGGCTCTCGGGGTGGCTTCTGCCCGTCTCTCCGTTCTGCCATGTTTATGGCTGACTTGTACTAACTGCTCATTTTAATGCCGGATTCTGGCAGAACGTTGACACAGTGTGAAACCTTCATCCGGTAAACAAGACAAGCTTTAGTTCGGTGACACCGATGACAGGGGAAGCTGTTTAAATGAATCTCGCCTGCGGCCTTCCAGAGGTATCGCGTCTTTGTGCGCTCCTGCTTCCTTAGGCTGGCCCTTACAGCTTCACCTGGCTCCCGCCAAGCCTGCAGAACACGGACCCGGGAACCTGGCTCCTGCATCAGCGGCCACCCGGCTCCTGCCCTGCACTGGTCCTCGTGGCCTGCAGGGGGCAGAGTGGGTGGTCTTTTGCCTCCCGGGAGGAGCCTGGCTCCTTGTCGGGGAATTTCCACCAGGTCGTGGCAGGAGACAGGCAGCAAGTGCTGTGGCAGGGCTGGCCCTGTCACTTCGCATCGAAAGACTTTCTTCCTTAGCCCTGATATCCCCTAGCAGCGGGGGCAATGGTCAATCACGGCCATCCGGCGCTTCTCCAAGATGGAGACTGCTTCAGGCAGGAGCGGAGGAATCTTGCCTGGGTGAGGTTCTCACGGTCAGGGCAACTCTTCCAAATCCCACCTTCCTCCCATTTCATGGAAAGGCTATGAGCCAAAGCCCAGCCCTCTCATGCAGAGCAAGCTGGGAGGCAGAGCATTGAAAAAAAATGTGGATCGAAAATTGAGCTGTTAGGCCACCAGCCTGAATGAAAGGCACAGACGCGCCTGCCGCTGTGAGATCCTAGAAAAATAATTGTCCTATTCTGTTCCTATTTTTGTGCAGCTTGCACATGCCGGGGACTGAGCCAAGCACCGTGTACAGATGTTCTGACAGAGTCCTCGCAGTGGTCCTCAAAGGGAAGACCCATTGCCCATCCTCTAGGCAAGGCAGCTAAAACCCAGGGAGAAGAGAGACTCACCCAACAGCATCTAGTGAGCATGGCCTATCCACTTCCAAACTTCCAAAAATGTAATTCCTGCTTCACTTGTCTTTTTGCCCACTAAATAGTTTTGGAAAGCTATAGTAACCTCCTGTAGAGATCTTCAACAAAGGGAAGGGTAGACACACTGGGTACTGGGGCGAGCCAGAGAAACACAGGGGACTTCAGTCTTCTTGTGCGGACCATAAAAAAAGAAAACAACAACAACGACAAACCTGTGCCCTCTTGAGGCACAGAGGGACAGGACAGGGGCCAGCAGCGAAGCCTCCACTGTGGAGGAGGTGAGCATTCCAGGGGAGCAGGTCATACCGCTGCTCGATGCTTCTCGGTAGGACGGCTTGGGATATACGCTCCCACTTTTATCTTTTCTCTTAGTAATTATCCCAGTGCCCTGGGCTTTTGGTGAAACCACAAGGAAATCTAATTTTGTATGTAATTAAGTGCCTGATGGGCAGCGATCCCCCGAAAACGATATTTCAGCTCAATGCTGTTGAGCAAACACCACCAAAAACGGCGGTGCCAAGAACCGTCATCTGTGTGCTGGCGCCGCGCACCAGAGCATGGGGCAGGGGTCGTAAATAACCCACTTCACTTTGGGGGTGAATGAAGTGCTCTTAAAGAGTGTGAGAGGAAGAACATCTAAGGGAAAATTCCACTTCTGTCCAGAGCCGTGGACCATGCCAGGGTGTCTGGGCAGATCCCCTCTTGCCTGGCACCCGTCTTCAAGGGCAACATCCACTCATTGCTCTAGCGAGCGGTGACAGGGGCGCCAAGTGGCAGAGTCTGGGAGGTGCCCAGCCAGCAGCGGGCAGAGCCTAAGGGAGCTTGGGCCGGAGACTGCGAGGCTCGTGTCCTCTATGAGTGAGAGGCGAGTGCTGGGTGGCCGCGCCCCCACTAGAGAAGTGCAGAGCCCTCAGGTTTATTTTTGAAGAATCAGCACCAAATTAAATTTAAAAAGCCAGAGAGCGAGGGAGCTAGGGCGTAAATCTGGAGCCCTCTTTACTGGAGCAGGACAGTAGTGGTGCTCCAGGTGGGCGCGGAGGACAAGGCGGGAACTTGATCTGCGCAGCAGCTGGCCAGCCCAGCATCTAGCAGCGTGAGCGGTCTGGCCTGCGGGCGAGTGCCGCTTGGAACACAGCGCTCTTTGCTCTCTTTCCTTCCACGTGCTTGATTGCTTTCCACAAAAAGAATGAACACAAAACTTTTAAAAATGTATTTTACAACCCACCTGGTTAACTGTATGAGGCTATTTGTCTAGCCCTGGTTTACTGGGAAAACCCCAGGCTTGGAAGTTTCCTAGCCACAGGTTCAAATCCCAGGCTAACTGCTTATCTACACAGTGGCCTTAGGCAAGTAATTTAATTCTCCAAGTCTCAATTTTCTCAGCTGCAAAAGGGAATAAAACATCCCTCCTCCGGACTTCATGAACTTCAGAAATGCTGGGGAGTGGAGCTGAGTTGAGGCCCCCATACAGTACATAGCGGCTGCTGCTCGAGGAGTGGCTTGGTTGTCATGGTGATTTGCACATCCTGGTGGTGCGGAGCAATTGGCGTGCACTTCAAAGGGGTCTGGGGGTATGAAAAGGTGAAACGCGCAACCTATGCTGGTGATGCCAAAGGGAGCAGCCCCGTGGGTCAGCATGCTCCACGGAGCCCTGGCCCTTGGTAACCCTGAGGAAGCACTCACAGCATTGAAGCCCATTCCATGCTGTCCTGCTCACAGAGGTCTACCCACCTCGCACTGTGGCCTGGGCCAAGAGCTGTCCTGGGTTTTCCAGGGTTCACAGCAACCAGACCACAACAAACATAGAAAAGAGGAACACTTTCCTCAGGGACTCATTCGGAAGGTGGACAAGGGCACAGAAGAACACAACACTGTCCACACCCTAGCATTCAGAGCATGGCGCATTGACCTGCTTTCAGACTGGAGCTGTAGAGCTGTGTTCTGAGAGCTTCAGTGAATCATAAGTGTTTGAAAAACACACGGGACTGCATCTTCCAAAGCACTGTAGGCAGCTGATAGGTACCCAGCACGTGGCTCTGCTGGTAACTGACCCTGTCCTGGCTGGTAGGAAAGGTAACTGTGGCCTCAAGAGTCCTAACTCCTGGGTACTGTGAGTATTACCTAGTGGAACAGAGGCTTTGCAAAAACTGTTCAAAGGATGAGTGAAAGAAGAAAGGAAAGAAAGAAAGAAGAAAATGCACACACTTATACAGGATAGCTTGGATAATAGTACTGTTGATTTCTACTGGTATATTAAAAGGAGCAGCTAAAGCATAAATCTTTTTAATTAGAAACATTTTTACCAATTTTTTGATCAATTTTGCATGCTTATGTCTGGTAATCTGAACAACCAATGTGAAAACAACAGTATGCAAAATAATAACCATTGCTGAATTCCTGTCATTTCGTTTAGAGAAATTCTGTCTCACTTGTATTTTTTTGCTACTTTTTCATTCTCTTGAAACAATAAAAAATAAGTAAACTATGAATCTCAAAATGCAGAGTTGATTCAGAATTACCCAGAAAGTGAAAGTTTCTTTCAAGATCCGACAGAGACTGGACACCTGCGGAAGAAAGAGACCACGTGATGGTGGAGGTGGTGACAGGTGTGATGGTGCCACAAGCCGGGGATTACCAGCAGGCTACAGAAGCTAGAAGAGGCAAGAAATGGGCTCTCCTGGGGAGTCTAGAGGGAGCCTGGCCCTGCCCACACCTCGACGTGCACACTTGCAGCTGCCTGACAGAGAGAGAAGGAGATAACTGTTTCATCTTAAGAGCCATATTTGTGATCATTTGTCCCACCAGCCACACGGTGTGGTGTGTACTAATCCACCCGGAACAGAGCTATAGGACAGAGCTTTTAGTTAGGGGAACATCAGGCGAGGGAAATGAGTGAGTGTGCGAAGGATTCCACAGAAGCTACGTGTTGCTTCATTTTGTTTACCTCACCTGGTTATTTGAAGTTAATTATATTCAGTTCTTGTTAGCTTACATTTACACTGCCCCAATAGTGGTACTTGTTATAGGAAACTGGTGCTTGTATATAATCTGTGTGTGTGTGTGTGTGTGTGTGTGTGTGTGTGTCTTTCTGTGTCTCTCTGTCTCTCACTCTGTCTCTCTGTCTTGCTCTCTGCCTCTCTCTGTCTATGTCTCTGTCTCTCTATGACTCTGTCTCTCTCTGTCTCTGTGTCTGTCTGTCTGTCTGTCTGTCTGTCTGTCTCTCTCTCTCTCTCTCTCTCTCTGTACTGGGCATCGAACTTTGTGCTTGCCAGGCAGGTGCTTATTCCACTGAGCTGTATCCATGGCCGAAACATATCTCCATAATGTCATCCCTTTACTCTCCTCTCATGGGTTTTCATTCCCCTGAGCTCCTGCTTGATCTCAAAAGTCTTCTTCTTCTTTTTTTTTTTAAAGCATTTGTCCCTTATTTTATCATTTCTTTATTATTTATGGGGATATTTAGCTTTTGTGCTTGACTTAATTCACCTAGCTTTATGGCCTCAAGTTCCCCGCATTTTCCAGCAAATGGTATTGTTTGATTCTTCTTTATGGCTGAATAATAGTCCATCCTATGTGTACATATACATTATATCTTCTTCCTTCACTCCTCTGCTGTGTTTATTGTCTTTAGCCATCTGGGAACTAAAAATAAAAACAGCTCTAAAATTCTGTCTTATTCCAGGCAGAATGGCTATTGCCAAGAACAGAATGGCAACAAATAGGACGTGGAGAAGGAAAGCTCACGCAATGCTGGTAGGAATGTCAGCTACTATAATCACTATGAAAGTTAACATGGAGAATTCTCAAAAATTAAATAGAAAATTCCGTGTGACCACTCTTCCTCTCCTGGATATAGTTCTAAAAGAATTAAAAGCATCGGACTACAGTGATACCTGCATACCCATTGCTTACACCACGACAGCTAACTTCTAGAGACAGCCAATGTGCCTGTCACTTAGTTCTAAACAGGTCATCCTTAATGATATATAGTTTATACTTCGTTCTTTGTGTGTGTGTGTGTGTGTGTGTGTGTGTGTTTGTGTGTGGTATCAGGGCTCGAACTCAGGTCCTTGCACTTTCCAGGCAGGTGTTTATGCCACTGAGCTATCTCCCTGACCCTTATATAGTTCATACTTGGCTTATTTATTTATTTTGATATTCACCCTGACCAGCCAGCCACAGAGCAGCCTTCCAGCCAAATCTTCACGACCAGCTCTCTGGAGGGAAGGAAGTTACTGGCCTGTTCCCCACACTGAACACTACCCCGGCCCACAGTAGTAAAATCAAGAGAAGGGAGAAAAGGCAGCAGGCGCGTGCGGGCCTGGCGGCCTCCAGGGCCTGCCAGGTGCAGGCACACAGCTCCGCACACCTGCACGTGCGGGAGAGCCCTCTGACTTCTGACTGTCCACAAGACAATGGCAGCAGCTGCCTTCAACTTCCAACAGGACTAAGTGAGGAGCATGTACATGGCCGTGACTTTGTCCTGAATTTGCTTTTCTCAAAAGAGGAGAAAAGCCCAGGCTGACATTCCCTGGCATTCATCTTATCCAGTGCGTGGTGGATAGGCCACGTGTTTCAGCTAACAAGATGAAGACTGAAGCGTAGAGGTTTGCTGTAGGAATGGCCCTGGCCTCCAGCTCAATCCAGTGCTGTTTGTTTTTGACTTGGCGTTAAAAGCTATGACAGCAACATGCTACAGAGATGAGTATCTCTCCTCCATGGCTTGTGACCTAGTTACTGAAGTTAGCAGGGAAGAGGGCTTCTCGAGACTTTCCCCACCTCTGGAACAGATGTGCACAGTGAGCTGGCTGCCAGGCCAGCCTGGATTCCAAGCGGGGCTCCCACACATCCTCCCTTGGTGTGACCTTTGGAACATTGAACCTTCCAAACTGGGGTTCCTGCACGTGCAGTAGAGTTGTATCGACATTAATTCTTATTGTTATTGTGGGGGAGGACTGGGCTTACCTGGGTCCACTCGGCATGCCTGAGCAAGGCTGGAATTTGGGGCACTCACCATGACCAGCTATGTTCCCTATGCCATTAATCCCTCCTGCAGGCTCCTGTGTTATTTGTTCCTACCACATCAAGTCCCTAACAAGGTCAGGCCCTGGGGTCCTTAAAGAGTGGGCAGGGCTCCCCTGCTTAGTGGAATTTTGCCTCCCTTTTGCCTGACAGCTTGTTCTGTCTGACTGGGGACTGCAGGCAGCAAAAGCCATTAGGAGCAATTTGTTGTCACCAGGCAGGCCTGCACCCCCTAAACTGTTATCAATGAGCTTGTCAACCCAAGGCCTAACCTCCTTTGTTCTTTTCATCTGTTCTCCCGGTGGAGGCCTCTGCAGAGCCCGGAGCCTTCTCTCAGGACCTGCAACAGGCTGTCATACACCTGTTTGGCTGGAGGCTGGGCCCAGGGATCCGGGTGTGGTGGGACAGAGCAGCCAGCAGCCCAGGCATCCTGGCTCCTGGTGCTCATCCATGTCAGGATGTCAGATGACAGTTGTTGGAGCTGCAGCTGGCATGCCAGCCTGTGCCAGCGGCATGGTGTGCCTGCTGCATGCGTTAATGTGCCCTGTCCTCCCCAAGGAGAATGCACCTCACCTCAATGCTGCTGCTAAGACTGTAGCTGGGGTGGGACAGGCCTTGCTGATGGTGTGACACACACAAGCCTGGGAGGCTGCTCACATAGGAGTCTGCAGCAAGGAGCAGGAGTTCTCCAGTGGCTGTCACAGAGCGCCACTGTCTGTGAGCATGGAGGGGCTTAGAGGTGTGCGTGTGGCTGTGTGGAGCTCTGACCCAGGGAAGCTGCAGCAGCCTGAGTGAGCCCAGAACCATCCACGATTCCATGTTGAACCAGGTTTCTAAATACCGTCAGGACCTGGAAGACACGCACATGAGGAATCAATTGCCACGGACCGAGGCTGGTGGTTGCATGCATTCCCAAGGAGCCCTTTCTCATCTGCTTGGGCTTGCATCATTATAAATGGCCAAACAACAGACTTCCTTCTTACAGTTCTGGAGCCTGGAAGCCCAATGTCAGGGTGCTACCCACGTGGGTTCCTTCTGAGGCCTCTTCTCTTGGTTTGCAAGTGGCCACAATGCACCCTGCTTGCCTGGTTTCCTCTCTGCACATTCTGAAAGGGAGAATGTGTGAGTGAGCTCTCTGGTGCTTTCCGTATAAGGAAAGCACCTAAACCTGTCAGATTGGGGCCCCTCACCCTCCGCCCCACTTGATGCTGGTCACCTCCCAGGGACCCCACCCCCTGGTCACTAGAGCTTCCATGTAGGCATGTTGGTGCGCATCAATATTCGTGGCATTGCAAGCCACTAGCACAAGTTTGTGGCCCACAGCAAAGTCAAAGTGAGGGTGCTGTGGTAAGCCTGGCTCTGTGGAGCACACCTGGTGAGCCGATACCCTGGCATTCAGGAAGAGAACACTCAGGACAGCCATCATGCCCAGCCCTCTCTGATGGTTTTATTAAAGTTCTTCTTAAGCAAACACTGTGCCGACAGCCTTGGGAGACACAGAAAGGACAGGAGAGTTTGCTGGGGAACAGCTTCCTCACATGAGGGCTGTTTCTTAGCAGCCACGCTGACTCACAAAGATCAAGTTGCAGGTGCAGGCCCCGCATACTTGGCAAGGAGGCTCAGCTTGGAGTTTCCATTTTCCTAGATGGCATGCATCCCCAGAGGCTGACGTGCATAGTGGGGACAGTTCCTGTTCCAGCACTTGTACTTAGAGAAAAGCCTTCTGTCCCCTGCAGCTTCGGGTTCTCATCCTATGGCCAGTTAGGGACGCTGAGACCCAGCAGAGTTGCAAGTGGTTCCCAGGCCCTCAGCTGAACCCTGTCTCCCCACAGTCGTATCTTAATTTGGCCTTGTTGACTCTTACGCACAAATTCTCTGCTCTTTCACTCCATGAGCGAGACCAGTTTTTAAAGCCACCATATCAGGCTGGTGAGATAGCTTAGCAGGTCAAAGCACTTCAAAGCAAGCTTAGGCACAGCGCAGGGACTGCAGTTTGATACCCAGCCCCACAGGCCATGCCAGCCTCGCCCCCAGGGCAGGCTGAGTCAGCCAAAATCTGGGTGTGGTGGTGCATGCCTGTAATCCCAGCTCTGGGAGGCTGAAAGCAGGAGGATCACCATGAGTCTGAGCTGTGTATTGTGACTCCACAATAACCAAATGCATAAATATAAATAAACAAATAAATAAATAGATCCATCATATTTTTAGGAAGCCACACTATATGGGGTGCTATCTAAACTATGAAAGTGGAGGCCCTTCACAGAGAACCAACTTTGAGCTTCCAGGCTTCCCAGGTCGTGAGGACTGAGACCTTTGATAATGCTAGGAGCCCCGTGGAACATGGCTTGGCCCTGTCCTCTAGGACCTTTGTGTACCCAGGGTTGAGCAGGGTATGACCAGGCCCTGAGCTTGAGCCAGTGCTATAGGGAACCGACTATAGCAGGAGAGGGAGGGCAGCCTGATGAAAAGGGGGTGGGGACAGAGAGCTCCTGAGGGCACAGGGCTCCTGGGCAGCACCCCAGGCCCCACGTACTGCCAGAAAGGTGGGAGTAGCATTTTTATTCAAGAATTTTCTTTCTTTTTTTTTTTTTGCCACAAACTTTACCCACTGTGGGATGCTGCTCCCAGCTCTGTCCCAAAGACTCCTCCCAAACGAGGGTCTCCCAGAAAGTACTCAGGCACTGCCTCTGTGGGGGTGCTGCAGGCCCAGGGGCACCTCTGCAGAGGGCTCCTCAGTCCCATGTGCAGGCTGACGTCCAGGTGCCGCCTCTGGTAGACCCAGTCTGGAGCTCCTGCCTGGGCTGAGGTTGGCCATGGGGCCATGGAAGCACTGACAGTTGACTGGCCTTGGGACGGGGTGTGCAACTGGGCCAAACAACTTGCATGGCCAGAAGGCAGGCTCACTGTCCAGTACAGCTCTGTGAGAAGTGAGGTGGGGCCTTCTGGTACCTCTGTGAATCCGGCATCTGGGACAATCTCAGGTCCTGTCATCCTGCACACACAGCAGGGTGGCACAGAAGCTCCCGAGATGGTGATTGCAGGGAGGGCCTTCAAGAGTCTCGCTTACAAAGGCCAGTTCTGTCCCTTGGTTCTGGAGTAGTTGACCCCTTAGAATGGTGGCCAGGCCCTATGACAGATGGCACCAATATCCCAGGCTGTGGGACCTGCAGTGGAGAGACAGCTGCTCTCCTTCTCCCTCCGCCTCTCGCCTTCTGGACAATGACCATTA
>PVKN010022404.1:0-15167 GCA_004027915.1 Capromys pilorides
TTATACTAGGGAGACTATACAATATTGGCATGTGTAGGTCTGGTTTATTTCACTAATGAGTGTATGTTCAAGATACATTCATTTATATATAAAGTCTTCTAGTCTATCATTCCTTATAGCTGAGTAATATTCCATTTTATGAAAATACCACATCTTTTTCAACCATTCTTCAGATGATGGGCATTTTGATTGTTTCCAAGATTTGGTTATCACAAATTGTGCTGCTATGAACATAGGTGCACAAATATCACTATGATAGGATGTTTTCAGTTCTTCTGGGAAAATTCCCAGTAGGGGGATAGCTGGATTGAATGAGATTTCCAGTTCTAGTTTTTTAAGGAGTCTCCACACCCCTTTCCATAATGGTTGCACCAATCTGCATTCCCACCAGCGGTGGAGAAGGGTTCCTTTTTTCCCACAGCCTCTCCAACACTTGTTGTTGGCTGATTTCTTTATGATAGCCATTCTTTCTGGGGTGAGATGGTATCTAAGTGTTGTTTTGATTTGCATTTCATGGATGGCTAGCGATGTGGAGCATTTCTTCATGTATTTATAGGCTTGTTGAATTTCTTTCTCTGAGAAGTGTGAGGACACATACTTTATAGTATTATTTTATAATATTCACCAAAGAGTTAAATACAAAAAAGTGCAGGAAATCTGTCTACACACTAGATACCTAAGAATCCAGCTGAGAGCCTAGATCCCACAGTAATGCCCTGAGCAAGTCCAGCTGAAGACTTAGAGCCAATGACAATGGCCCCACAAGTCCAGCTGGAGACCTAAAGACCAGGACAAGGTTTCATGCAAGTCTGTTTTACAGGCCAAAATGCCAGTGGTGGAAGCTAGAAAATCTGTGCCAGTAGTACAAAGGATCTGTCTCAGCAGGCTGAGGGATCTGCACTGGAGCCAAGAAGGGAAGCATTGGGTAAGGACCAGAGCTCCCCTAAAGAGAACCACAGCCATACTTAATGGCAGCGAGGACCTGAGCTACTCTGATGATGAGAACAGCCAAGTTCACATCAGAAAAACCAGCACAACAAGCTTCTCCAAGAGAATCAACATCACGACCTTCCCCTCTGCAGCCACAAAGTGATGCACAAAGTAAGGACCAGAGCTCTCAAAAAGAACCACAGCATTCTTAACAATGAGGTCCCAGGCCAGTGAGATAGCTCAGTGGACTAAGTACTTGCTTAAGCAAGCACAGGGTCCAGGGTTTGATCTCTAGCATGGCATGCCACACTGGCCCTGCCCACGGGTGTGCTGAGCTGGCCAACAAAACTGGGCATGGTGGTGCACACCTATAATTCCAGTACTGGGAGGCTCTAAACAGGAGCATCACTATGAGTCCAAGCTGCATAGTAAGACCCTGCACAAAATATCGAACAAAAAACAAACACAAAACAACAATAACAAGGTCCCATGCACCCCTGATGATGAAAACGGCCAAGTTCATATCTGGAAAGCTAGCATGACAAGCTCCTCCATGAGAACCAACAGCACCATCTCTTTCTCCCCAGCTCTCCCTTTTATGTTTTTGGCAACAATCCTCAGGGGTTCCATAACCAGCACTACACTGATTCAGGTCAGCTGGGTGTTACAAGTTGACCAGCTGTTACTGATTCACCACAGACATATCATTTTGTGGAACACAGAACTCCCTTGCCTGACACTTCTCCATCATCTGCTGGTCATCTCTGCCTCCAGTGCTTACCACCTTCCCTGAATGTTGTGGCTCCTGTGAAATCTTCTCTTTCTCTTAGTGGAACCATTATTCTCCTGGGCATCTAAGAGTAAATCTTTCCTGGCTTTCAGCCCTTTCAGAACTCCCAGCATCATCTTCAGTGAAGGCCATGCTTGTCAGCCAGCCAGCTAGAGCCACCATGCTCACACCACCCTCTGCTGCCCTTTATTGGAGCACCAGGTTGAACATGGAGCTCCATCCAGAAGGCCCAGCTTCCCACATCCTGGCCCTCAGGCTGGCCTGGGCATCCTGCTCATTCTCCAAACACAGCTTCCGCCAAGAAGTCTCCTTGGCAAGCCTCATTCCTCCTCTCCCGGAACCTACCACACATCACTGTTTCCTGCTTCCAGACACATACTTTCCTCTGCTTATTCCTGCAAACATTTACTGAGCACCTACTCCATGCCAGATACTCTCTCCCAGCCCTTGGTGATGAATCATCTCCTTTGAGTCAGCCTAGCAAGGACTCTGTGCTCACAGATCTTCCCTGTCAGGAACAAGACACAGCCACATATGCTATCAAGCACAAGGCGGCATGGTATGTGCTAGATTCCTGACAGGGTGCCAGCCCTGGGAGAGGACAGGAGGGAGAGCAGTGATTATGCTGATGCCAAGAGAGGCAGGCCAACTGGGGTGCAGCTCCACACCCCACCTCCATCCTATACCAAGCCTTGGCCCTAGCGACTCTTCCAGGATAAGATGCATAGAATTGCACCAGTGGGAACCAAGGGCACCCAGAATTATATGAACTCAGAATAGATGAGGCTCCAGGAGACAGGGCCTACACTGTCCTGACTGCATGTCTTTGGATAAGGTCTCTGTCACTTTTCCCAGCTTATTGCTCTCTAATTACAGTGAGGAGGAAAGGCCTTGTTAGCTAGAATCCATGGTTTGATGCCTATAGCTTTGGGAGAAAGGCCCATACTGAATCCCAGAGAATAGCAAGGAGGTGTAAAGCAGCAAGACGGTGGCCCTGCTGGCCTGCCCCCCTGGGCATTACCGCACTGTTTATGGAGTCTGACACTGGCTGACAGACCAGAGCACAGCCCTAAGTGAATCCTCACCAGCTGAGCAAACCTATAATTGTCATCCCAGCCCATGGGGTGACCCCGTCCTGTCACTATTCCTCCCAAGTCACCATTATCTAGTTTCTAACACCAAAGATCTATTTCACTGTCCATAGAAGTTCTTCTATGCCTGCCCCTTTACCTAACAGTACATTTGTGGGAGTCACCAACAGCACAGCCTGCAGTCAGAGACTGTTCACTCTTGTGTGCACCTGAGAAGGGGCAGTGTGGGAGGCTGATGTCATGGGGAAAAGATGTGATCCAGGAAAAACACAAACATTCCCAAGTTTCTTTCTTTCTGCTGCATTCAGTCTTTGAAGTTAGTTCTGAGAACCCCCTCTCTGGTGTGCAAATGGCAGGTCTGGAAGGAGCACGATGAGGTCCTTTATAAAAGTAGCAGGGGCTCTGGTCATAGGAGGCAGCACACAGGTGCCCCCTTGTTCGGTGGTCTAATCCTCACATCTCCTGTTCCTTACAAACCAGAGAGGTCTCATGGGGCAGGAACCAAAACTGTCTGAGCCATCATTGAGCCTAGCAGTTGGCAGGCTTAAATCAACGTGGAATGAATGAGTGGTTACACATTTACTAAAGAAGGAAAGATGGAAATAGCATTAAAGAGAATTGAATGCTTATGCCAATTCTCTGGTGGTTGCTGTAAACAAATTATCACTAATCCTAAAACAGTTGGCAAGTTAATCTTAAAATCCCCACTTCAAAGATAAGGAAACTGAGGCTGGAGTACATAAACAGCATGCTCGGAGTCTTAAGGCCATCCTGTTTTTGTGGCAGAAGTCAAGTGAAGTCTGCCAGGCTTCAAAGCATATTGTTTCCCACCATGCAACACAGCTCCATGGCTGACCACAGAAGGCAAGATCTTGGCCACCCAGAGCAGTCAGTTCTACAGGATACCAGGGTCTGTCAGAGTCACTTAACATGGAAGTTCCTGTCAGAAGACAGTAAGATGCCCTGGTTCTGAAGAGGCTTGAGTCACCCTTGGCTTAGCAGAGCTGATCCACACATGCTGTGGGTAAATCCCATTCTGGTTCTTTTGCTTCCTCCTGGAAATGCCCATGTAACAACTGAGTGATGCTCTGAGGCCAAGTATTCAATGGGGGAGTAGCTAAAATGGAAAAGGGTTAGTGATCATGATTTAGTGCAGGCAGGTGAGGGCTTATAGTGATCTTTACTGTCCACATGCCTAACTATAGATAAAATGGCCTTGTTCTCTGACTGTCACCTATGTGAGAATAGCTGGCTATGAACATTACTTGATCCCCTGCATTGTGTGCCCTACCTGACCAGGAGCAGGGAGTAGGGGAGAATTCCTGGCAGGCATGAGAGGAAAGCCTCATGCTGCCCAGAGATGATGCTTCCCCACTCCAGGCAGCAGGTCATAAACTACGATCATACACACATGAAAAGCACATACTGACCCTTAATTCAAAACTGAGATGCTGACACAAAACACAATCCCCAATACTGCTGGACATGGAATCAGGCCAGCCCTCAAGGGTCATCCAGCAACTGCCACACATTTATAGACATTGCTTGCTTTAAACTGCCCACTGATTCCCTGCAGAAAGCATGAGTATCTGCAAACAGAGATGTGAGGAGACACAGTGATGACAAAGGACAGCAACACAGAGTAAGTGCAGCCCCACGGCTCTAGTGCTTGGGTGCCTTGGGCTGAACCACGCTGCTGCCCCTACTCTGTGCCAGCATGTCCAGGGCATGCCCTCTGCTGCCATGAGACCCTCAATGCCTGGCATCCTCAGCACCTTACTGTTCTTCATGGTGAGATGGAGGAAATCGCTTCACTTAGACCTTGCTGTGTGGGCATGAGGAACAATTACTCAGAAAGGTTATAAAGTGTAGCAGCTCTATAAACCATACTTTCCACACCCAAGAATAGCCGCCTGGGGAGAAAACAACAGTACAAAAGGTAAGACAACATCTTTTTCTTAAACAGGATACTGGGTTCTGTGCAGAGTTCTTGTTGCCTGTCACAATAAGCAAATCCTATAAGAACCAAATCCTATAGGTGGTGGCATTCCAGCCAGCCTGGACACACCTCAGCTCTCTTATCCCCATCTGCCCTCCTCACCTGTGCACACATACCCTGAGATATTTCGAGTAGTCAAGGGTGATGTGGCCACTAATGAAACTTCCCCCTGCTCAGCTTTCCACTGTAGGTTTCTAAACTTAAAAGGAAATGAGGAAAAAAGAAAAGGAAAGAAGTATGATGATTGGAAGGTCCTGGAGCTGCATGCACAGAGCCTGGAAATGTCAAGGTCTAAGAGTGCTCAATAAATGAAAGCTCAATTGTATAAAAGCAACAGCTAATAAAAAATATTGTTGGAAGCCATGTTTTCCATCTTCCCAGCCATTACAGTGATAAAATTATCCATGGGAAAGATTGAAAGCCTTTTGCAAAACTAATACAATTAAGCCTTATTATTCTGCTGCTTTTCTCCCTTTCTCTGGCTCCCCTGTAATCTGCTCTATCTCTCACACCAATCTCCATTTCCTGGGATGTGGAGGTGCTTTCCTTTTTTTTTGTTATCACCAGCAAAATGCTGTGTTTAAGAGTCAGAAAGGAGATCATGTTTTTGCACCTCCTTCTAGAAGCATCTAATAACTGTTCCCAAGCATGTACAAGAACCTGCCTTTTTTTTCTCAAAGCTTACATCTGCATATGTATTGAGCCCAGACTCCCCTTCACCAGGAGTGGGTAGGGATAGATGATACAGAAGGGCTTAGCCAGGAGAATTTCCTCTCCTTCTACAAGACAGAGGATTGGATTTAACGAGGAGGACTGAAGTAGAGATGAGAGTGACAAGGGAAAAATAGATTTCAGTGGAGGAAAAATACTGTAAGGCTATTTCCCTTCCATTCCAAACAGACACATGTACACATGGTTCTAGCAGCCAAGCCCAGAGATGAAATCACAAGAAGAGCACAGCGGGAGACCAAAGCATTGCACATACAACTTAAAAAAAAAAATCTGTGCCTAGGAACATATGGGCAACTGTGATAATTAGAGCTGTGGCTGGTGGATTTTTTTTTCCCTTTCCAGGATCTCAAATCACAATCCTTGTCATTACAAGCTACAGTCAGACCTGTACATGAGGCTGGCCTGAGAAACACTGGCTTGTTAAGGGCTACTGAGTGAGCCTGACAGCTCCTGACACTGCAGGGTAGCACAGTGAGTGCTTCAGGGTCATGCAAATCCGATCTGGCTGTCCCTGTATCCCCCTTGAAGGTGGACCAGCCGTAGAGATGGAACAGGGTATAACCTCCCACCCATCCCCACTACCTACAAATCCAGAAAGTCATACTTCAGCCAAGTGCCACTGTGGCACACCATGAGAAAAAAAAAAAAAACACTATGGAAATCAAGCCCCTCAAGCAAACTGTCAGTTTCAAAGCTCCAAACCATAACAAATGATTTGTGAAGATCTGCCTATAATATGCAATGGCTCAGGTTGCTTGGCACGCCTTCTCAGGCAAGAGGAAGAATAATTTTTTTGAACCTCCCAACCAGCTCCTTCCATGTTTTAAGCCATTTCTTTGGAAAAACTTGTCATGATCAACAAATTAACCCCCCCAAAAGTAAGCAAATTATCAGATGAATTTTCAGTGGTCGTTGTGGGCATCTAAGAAAAGTCATGATGATGTGTCTTTAAATCGCATTCATTTCAAAGACTTATTTTTAGAAAAGCAGTGAGTGTGTAGCGGTAGTGCACTTTGATCTTCCTGATTCCCAGGAGAAAGTCAATAATACAACTTTAATGTATTTGTACAGCAAGGCTTCATGTTATTATTATTTTTACCCAGCTCAGCTTAACTAAAGTGAAAAAGGTAGCTGGGTCTCAGCACCGCCCTGTGGTGAAAGGGAATTTTTTTCTAAAACCGAACCATAGCAGAGCCAGCCACATTCAACAAAAACCAGACCAATTAAAAAACAATTATCTCTGTGAATGCAACTTGTTGAAAGACTGGGTCTATGGTACACTTGCTTTGGAATGCAGGAGGGTGGGCCCACAAGGTGACTGGCACCCGGGTGAGCAGGCCCTGGGCCTGCAGCCTGGTCCCTACCATGCTGGAGTGGGCCAGGATCCCCCAGCAAGCAGCCACATACAAGTCCTACCTTCCTCTCAATGCGCCCCAGCTGCTCCTGGTAGAAGGTGTCACGGCGTCTGAGTTCCACCTCTTTGCTCTCCAACTCTCTGGCCTAGTTAAAAAGAGAACAAAGCCCATGTTAGCCAGCAGCAATAGTGCCGAACTGGTGCTTCAGGGAGGCAGTAACTGACATTTCTGCTCACAACAACACTCACAATGAGAAGAGTCATAATAATGAACAAAAAAACCTGGGTTATGGCAGATTGTTCATAGGTATTACATTTAATTTTCACAGCAACCTTTCAAGGAGGGTAATTATTAGAACCATTTTGTAGACAATAATCACTAACATTTATTGAATGCTTACTATCTGCCAAATACTGTTCTACATGCCTCCTGAAGATTATTTCTTATGCTCCTTCCAACACCTGTAAAGGCAGGGAGATTATTACGATCCCTCATTATGGACTCAAGGCAGGCACAACAGAGGAGCTAAGGAACTGTCTGACAGCTCACAGCTATTCAGAGAGAGGCTGGCTATGAACCTGGGTGAAGGCAGGCAATGCCTAGTGGAGGAGCTGTGCTGCCAGAACCACAGCACCAGGAAGTCCATGCCACAGTCTCATACTCTGAGCTATGAGGGGAGGGATTCATGCACAGAATTGTACAGTAAGGGGTGCTATTTCCTTAGCCCTAAAGGAAATGGGGACCACAAGGCAGAGGGCCCTCCCTCTAGTTCATAGTTAGGATGAAGGCTGAGCTACCCAAGATGAGTAAGCCAGTGCAGACAGACTGAGCTTGAACCAGCCCGCCTCAACTAGCTAGGAGACCCTAAACCATCTGCTTTGCTCCAGAGGAAATCACACCTTGGGGTATGAAGCACCCTCCCTGCCTCACCCTGTCTGAGGATGAAAGAGATCTCATCAGGCAGAGGTATAACAGGTCCATAAAGATCACCAGCATCACAGCACAGCATGTACATGTGTCCACTTGCTGGATACCAGTGTCAGCAACTGTGAGCCTTTCTAAGACCAGGCCCCAAATCCTACCATCTCTACATTCTATGCAAAGCCACAGCAGTACTGGGCCTGAGGATAGCCCTGAAAGCCTATGGAGAAGAATCATACTGCTCACTAGCCTTTTGAAACTTCATGGGGTTGAGTGTGCTGGAGGATTGCTCTGGGCTCCTGCTGGCATCCATGTTTCTGAAAGCCTACAACTCCCTGGCAATGATATTTCTCTTGGCAAGGAACCTTCTGAAAGCATCTTCAAGGCAGTCAGTAATGGGAGCTGACCACAAGCCCCTGGAGATCCCAGGCCAGGGGGGCAAGTGGGTTGCAGGTTCTGTACCTCTACCTGAGGCAACTACAGACTTGAGTTGCACCCCTCCTATTTTCTCTTACCTGTACAATGGAAAAATGTAATTACTTGGCTCCCCAGATGCTGTAGAATATTTTAAAATGCCAAGAAGTTCCCTGGAATGCCAACATTTTAGAAAACTAAACATAAACAGTGGGACTGAGTGCTAGGGAGTCCTCATAGAATCTTGCAAAGCATGATGCTGGGGCTGCTGCATCTGGGGAATGCAGGCATGGCTAATCTGCGCAGACCTCTCAGCAGCCTGACACTTAAATGTGAATGATCCCTGGTGCCATCCAAGGAGAAGCTCACTGGATATAATTAAGCATCCAGCACTAAATATCTCTTAAGGTTCTGGACCTGTCATTTCTGGCCAATAGCCCCAGCCAAGCAGGAAGTTGACATGTGAAAGTAAAACCATCACAAGGCCCTTCAGCTACCATTCAGGAGAAACAATGGAATAGGAGGATGAGGAAGCTGACCCATGTACTGTCCACCTGACACTCTGACGCTTCCTCTGCACAGAGGCTTCCAGGATGCTCAGCCAGAGCTTTCAGGCTGGCTGTCTCAGCAGCAGGATGCAGAACTAAAGTACTGAGCAGAGATGCCTGCTCTTCAGCACCTCCTAGTCCAGAGAGATCACTCATACACACAGGAACACTGAGGGCCTCAAGGTCTCCTTTCTATTCGTGCCACCAGAGTAGGGATTAGATAAGGGTGTGTGAGCTTCCTGGAGAGGGGTGAGCCTGCCCCTGCCAGTGCACACTCTGACCTGTGCCCCAAGCAAATTTTTCAGCTTACGTCACAAGTGAGCCAGAGAGATGGCCAGCCCACAGTCTCTGCTTCTGCATGATCAACCTCTGCCTTCCTGCTCCATTCACTGTTGAGATTTGTACTAAAATGTTTGTGACTAATGACAGGCAAGATGACAGACAGGATGTGGCCCAAAAAGAAGGGCTGCAGAAAAAAAATGTGAAACAGAGCCTGGGGTGTAGGTCCCAGAGCAAGCACTCAGTGATCCAGGACCGATAGAGGACAATGGATGAAGCAGAGCCACTCTTCAAAGCCACTCCATAGCCCAAACCTGCTTCCTGCCTGCACAAACTCTGCACGGCACTGGGATTGAGGGCCATGGGCAGGCTGCAGAGACTGACTGAGTAATTTATTAGCATGTTGCTGAGTGTCCATCATGTGACAGGCAGCAGTGTAAAAGATCGCAGACAAATCAGTGAAACCAGAGAGAAAGTCTCTGCTCTTCTGAAGCTTAGATCCCAGTGGAAGAGGCAAGTGTGTGTGCAGATAAATAAGATAATTTCAGAGAGCAATATGTGCTAGGGAGACCAAAAGACAGAATAACTCACAAGGTTGTTATTTTGTCTAAGGAGATTTCCAAAAAAATCTTTTGGGGAAAAACCTAAATTAAGTAGTTGTGTCTAATACAAAGGCAAACTATCAGCATCGTGAAGATCATGTAGTGGAGAACAGTCTTTGAACAGAGCTGAGGGAACCATCAGTGATTTCAGTCAAGGACCTCCTCCAGTTAAGACAGCACAGCGAGTTTGCACTTTGATGCATCTAGCTGCTCCTAACACAGAGCACTGGCAGGGAAAAGCACACCACCAAAAGACAGCGACAGGTTCAAAAACAAGATGAAAGTGTCCAACACTGAACGGAGATGCAAAGCAGTAGGTGGAGCTGAAGCCACAGGCCTGCTGATTCCTGGGCCTGAAATAGGTGGAAGTAGCCAGGACCTCTCTTTATACTGTTAGGCCTGAAAAAAACTACTCTTTGCAGAGGTGTGTCCAGGCCAGGTGGCCACCTACAGTGCAGGGTCCTCTTAAAGGAAGAAGCTGATGTAACGTTCCTGAAGATGCCCACCCAGGTGCATATCTTCATGTGCTTAAACCTAGGCAGCCAGGAGATCATAGATCCAGCCCAAACCACGAGTGAACCTAGTACCCTGCTGAATCTGTCCCCAGGGTTCACAGCATCCCAAGGACCACACAGAGACAGACTTCGGAAAGCACAATCCAACTCAGCTTACCCTGAGTGAAATTGTCCACAGCTGGAAAAAAGCCACACAGGGTGAACATGCTACACAGAAAGTGAGGGGAATAAACCAATAGCTGAAAACCAGCCTTTGCCCTCAAAATGAATCTAAGAAGCAAATCTCCAATGTGCAGAGAAATGTAACTAGAAAGACTACCAGTAAAATCAGCAGCTGAGCTATGAACTCACTCCATGTGAAACTGATTTTATGGGACAATGACAAAAGATTCCGAAAACGCTGCACTGTGTAAAAATTTAAACATGAGGCAGAAGAATAGAATAAAACTCCAAATGGCTATCACTAAGCTTCAACACTCAGATGCCAAGGAGCCAGTTCACCTCTAGCCTCCACCTCTCCTTCCAGAAGCCTTCATGTCATTTCATCTGTGCAGACCTCCAGAGATTGCTCAACAGATTAGGGTACTTTCTTAAGCAGAACCACAATGCCACTGCACACTTATAGAAATTAGCATCAATTACTTAATATCATCAACTATCCAGCCAGTATAATTTCCAACTGATGAAGGATTTTAAATATGTTTACTTGAGTTGCTCAAAAAGATAAAAGAATAAGTTCTATTTATAGAAAAAGGGATTACGTACTTGGAAGATTCCCCAAACATAAATATAAATTAGTCTTTCAAAATAAAATGAGCAAAATAAACCTTAGCTAAAGGCAGCAGGGAGATATTAAGAACCAAATGGGATGTAGCACAAAGATCTGAGCCAGGAATGAGCAAAGAAGACAAACAAAAACAGGAGGAAAGAGCTTGAGCAGCATCGGCAAACTGACCACTGCACCTGTCCAAGATCACCTCAGGGAAGAGCACAGGAAGGGACAGGAAGGAGGAGGGTGGAAGTCCAAGCACAGCAAGTAGGGATGACAAGGGAGGGAAGGGCAGAGGGAGGCAGAACAGGAGAGAAAGGGAGAAATGGGGGTAAAGAGAAATATGAGGGATTGGAGAAGAGAAAGTAGTAAAAAGAAATACCAGATAAAATTACAGCTATAAGTCACTCAGTTACCATTTACCATAATAAATATATGGCAGGCAGCCTCTAACATGTCCTCAACAATCCCTACTCCTGGTACTCTGGTCCTATGCAACTCCTCCCTCAAGTGTGGCAGACCTGGTAATGGCCACCAATAAACACAATATGGTGAAAGTGGTGGGCTATCACTGCTGAGATTTGATTTTAAAGACAGCAATTTCTGTCCCACTCACACTCTCTCCCTATCTCTGCTTGCTCATAGTGATAAAGCAGCTTCTGCTGATACCGTATTGAGATACCCACATAGTAGTGAACTGAAGGCACCCAGAGGTCAACAGCCAGCAGGAGCTCAGCTTCATTTAAACTGGCTCTTGATCACAAGTGCAAGTGAGCCTGGAAGAGGGTCTTCCTGGGGAGCCTTCAGATTTGCCACCAGCCCTGGCAGACACTAACTGCAGCACTGTGACAGGCCCTGAGGCAGGGCCTCTGACTTGGCCATGCTCAAATCCCTGACTCACTTACTCTAGGAGATAATAGCTGCTTAATGATTTGAGTCACTTAACTTTCTAATTATTACTTAGCAATAGATAATGAATATAAAATGTAAACTAAGGTGAAAAGATCACTTTAGATAAAAGAAAACTACATTACACTATATGTTATTTACAAAAGACCCAAAACCCAAACTAATAGTATTACGGGCAACAGTCAAAAAACTCTTCACTGGACTTAAGTATAGACTATATTGTCTATTGTTGTACATATATGCCAAAAGAAGAAAAAGAAAATAATGACCTGCCATAGAGAGAATAATAGAATTGGATCACTAAGGACTCAAATGTTGGCATTAACATATAGGATTAAATAACAGCAATTAATGTGTGAAAGATTCCAGCTACCATGTGAAGGTAAGAAATTCTACAGAGTGATAGAAATTATCTGGTGTCTATTATTCATGATTTAAAAAATCAGCTATTAATCTTGCTGAGGATTCCTTGGATGTCATCAGTCACTTTCCCTTTGTTACTTTCAAGATCTTTTATTTGATTTTGCCTTTCAACAGCTTAATTACAATGTGCTTAGGTATATACTTCTTTCAGAATTTGTGCATAGCCCTATCTATGTACAGTACTTCATGTAGATTTTCAGGAACACTGAGGAATTTCTTAAAGGCTCCTACAGACATCTCATTCCCTAGCCTTTCTTTCTAAGCTTTCTGGTTTCCCTATTGTTTGCCTAAACTGTTAATTACTTCTGTAGGCAGACATCATGTTCAACAATTATCTCTGGTTGTTTTTGAAAAATACCCCCAAGAGAAAAAGTTCACAATGACCTATGTCCAAGTCAGATCAAATAAAAGCTGCCTTGCAAGGGCAGTCTTCCAGGGAATCACCAAATAGGAGAAATAATGAAAACTCTCTGGAAAAAAAATTTTTTTTGTATTTTTAGGGAAGGGTTTAGAGGGTGTTCAGGGTCTTACTACTAGAGACTCAGTGATCCACCTATTGGCAACCTCCTAAGAGCTGGGATTACATGCATGTGCCACCATGCCATCTCAGTGCACCTGGGAGATGGAGCAGGCACAGCAGGCCCAGAGATCGAACCCCCAGCCTCTGCACCTGCTTGCAGGTACTTTAATCCACTGAGTTATTTGGCCAGCACAACTCCCCGGAAATTTTCCTACTCCCTCCAGTGACTAGTAGGCTACAAACTGACATCCTATCTGTGAGTTGTTGATTTTGGAGAAAATCATGGATCTGCAGAGATGGGGAGGGATTGGAAAAGATCAGTTAAAATGCCCCAACTCTTTGTTGTTCTTACTGAAAGTCTTTCACTTTATTTGAACAAATGCTCTTGGATTGCTGCAAGACTTGGGTCAATTTTCAGACCTCTGAAAAGTAGAATCAGACTATTTTTGTCAGTATGTTCATGGTTTTTATGAAAGATTTTCAGGGGTACTTCCTGTATCAGAAATGGCAATAGTATGAAATCATGGGTTGAAAGAATAAATGAACTTGGAAAACAATCATCATCCAAATTAAAACATAGACAAAAATAATAAAAATTAAAAGGTAACAGGACACCCAAGATCTATAGAGTAATATCAAATGTCCAAAAAAGGCATTTAAGTCCCAGTAGAAGACAAATGAAGCAAAAAATGAAGAGATAAAGACCAACAATTCTTCAAAATTAAAGACTATAAATTACAGAACTGAGATGCTCAGAAAAATTCCAAGCAGGATACTTTTGTAAAGTTCTTAAATAACTCCTGAAGTAATGGAATATTTTTGGAACATATCATAAACTTAAAAAAATTACAATTTCCACAGCAACCTAAAAAACTGATTACAAGGCTGAAATAAAAAGTCAATAGAGATCATGGAAAGACCCCTCCCTCTCTCCCCAAAACAAATTTGTAAGAAAAGAACAAAGAGCATGGGACAAACAGATATCAAATATCAAGAAGACAGATTTAAATCCAATAATATGAATAGTTACATTAAATGTAAACTAATTTGGTTTTGGTATTTGATTCCTATTGCTGTTGTAAGGCATTATCAAAAAATGATTATAAGGCATTATCAAAAAATGTGGCTTAGAAGAACATAAATGTATCCCTCCCAGTTCTAGAGGCCAGAGGTTTTCATTAGGTAGTATCTGGTAGAAACCACAGAGTTGAAGAGCAGCACTTTTTGGAGGCTCAATATAAGAATCTATTTCCTCACTTTTCCAAACTTCTAGAGGCTGTCCTCTGCTCTTGTGCCTTGGTCTTACATCGCCTATCACCTTGACCTTACCACTCTCATCCTTTGCTGACTCTCCTGTCTCCTTTTTTCCCCCATAAGTACACTTCAATTATACTGATGCCATAAATAAAGGAAAATTTCCCCATTATATATCCTTAATCACATCTCATGGGAAAACATAGTTCTAACAATTAAACAGACACCTATGCTAGGGGAAGTCTGTCCACCACCCTCCGCACAGAAAAAACAAAACCATGCTATCAATAACACAAGGGTTACAGAAAAAGAACGGAAGAAGACATATCATGCAGATGCTAAATATCAGAATGCTAGTGTGCCTAACAGATAAAGGAGAATTCAATACTAAAACTATTATCGAATATAAAGAGAGGCAGTTCATAATTATAAGAGACAATTATTCAAGAAGTGGCAATTCTAAATGTACATACACCTAATAACCTAAAAGCATAAGTTAAATTTAACAGATACAAAATACAAGCAAATCTACAATCACAATTGAGATTGTTTTTCTTTTTTAAAAAATTTAATTAATTAATTAATTAATTAATATTATGGCCGCTCAGCCTGCCCTGGGGGTGGGACTGGTGCAGCATGTGGTGCCACGGGATTGAACCGTGGTCCCTGGGGTTGCCCAAGCTTGCCTAAGCAGGCACTTTAGACCACTGAGCCATCTTGCTGGCCCCTACAGTCACAATTGAATCTGTAATCTCAAAATATTGACAGAATAAGTAGACAATAAAATCTAGAAGATCTGAACAGTATTATCACTCAACATGACCTAATTGACATTTAAGGAAGACTACATCAAACAGCTACAGAATACACATTTTTCTTAGGTCCACATAGAACAGTCACTAAGATAGACCATAACCTGGAATTTAAAAATATAAAATCATACAACATATGATCTATGATACCAAAGCATTAAATTAGGAATTAATAACAGTAATATACCAAGAAACTTTCCAAACATTTAGAAATATATTACCAAATAATTCCTACTCTTTAACCAAGAGAAAAATATAGACCTGAAAATGACAGAACTTTAAAACTGCCATTTAAAATGTCTAA